>WNWK01014774.1:0-50149 GCA_009830355.1 Cherax destructor
GGGTGTCCACCATCGCTCTGTTGTTCTCATCGTATTCTTCTCCTGGCCTCCTGCAGTTCTGTGGTGGGTTATACATCACTGCAATGATTATCTTATGCTCCCCAGACTGGATGGTACCTACTATGAAATCCCGTTCTCTACCCCCCTCCACTCCTACCATTTCCTCGAATCTCCAACGGTGCCTTACAAGCAGTGCGACCCCTCCACCCCCCCTGCTCCTCCTATCTTTCCTCAGGATCTGATATCCCTGTGTATGTGTGTGTGTATGTGTGTGTGTATATGTATGTGTGTATGTATGTGTGTGTGTGACCCAACAATTAAAATTTGCACCAAGAACTCATTACAGTTGTGACTGGGTGTAGACTAGTGAATTGCTCATTACTTTATAATTTGTTCATGATTGTAACTGGAAAATATTGGTATTTTCCGAAAGTTATATTCGATAAACTTTCCAATATGAATAGATATCATTAATATGTTGCTGCTGGCTTAACATTAACTGAAAAGAACCAACGAATTAACACGCATGCGGCAGATGCCTCGTCAAGCGGGAAGAGGTGGAGGCCGTAGGCTGGGGAGAGGGCAGTTGGCTCGTGGGCATAGCCGTAAAGGCTGTAATTCTGGCTGAGTATGGAGCCAGTTATTTGGCGAATTCGCTAGCCAAATTTGGTTGTTGACTTCCCTTCACAATAGGAAGTGTCGTACTCGTCTTCAAGTGTATACTGAGGGACATTAAGTCCAGGAACTACTGTGATCGAGTGATAAATTGCGAAATAAATAGTCGCATGTGGAGAGGCCTAAACTCCAGATATCCGGTGGGATGTCTTCGGGAATTTGGCGATTACGTCAGCCAGACCGGACTTAATTACTTCACTTCGTAATATGGAGTGATATCAAAGTGTGCGACGCGTATAAAGTGGGACAATCGGTCCAAGAAGCCCAGTAATAGGGCTGTAATTGGTGAAATAGTGAATGGTGTCGACGAGGGGCGCCAGTGTAAGCTTAATTCGAACTCCGGTGACGCGACCATACGACAGGATACAGTCGTAAACCCTGATTCCGGGTGGTTTTCGTAATTGAAGAGACTGAAATATGCTCAATGAATACTGTGAAATGTTGAATCTAGTGAAGCAGATTTGTAAATAATTGGAAGTGAATGTACCGGGTGCGTCTGGCGTAGGGACGCCAGCCTCAGACCGCCATGTGAGTTAAATTTATCTTCGCTCATCGACTCGAAATACAAGTATCGAGACTGTGAATGTATATAAACTAGTGGGGCATTAAGCCAGGATATACATAGTGTGTAAAGTTATACGTATAAACTGTAATAAGGTCGAAATAGCGAGAGGATATGAATCGCTACCCCGACCAACCACATGTTAAGTAACGCCCGGTCCCGTGGGCGTACAGAGTTCAAGGAAATTAATCTTCCTTGACTCGACGGGACAACCCACATCAAGATCTTGACGGACAAACTATCAACCGTGCAAGATCACGAGATCTATCGAAGCCCATCAACAAGAATGCAGCCACCCCACCGTAAGTATATATTTTATCCTCGTACTAGCTGGCCAGTAGGTATGTTGATATATTGTGTGTCTGCGGTGGGAATAATGAAGATTTCCAGTGAACACCCAAGACGCAGATAAGGGGTGAGTGAACATTAATCACTGTACTCTCTCCTCCTTCTCAATCAGTCCTAAATCCTATATCTAAACTATACAGTCCACTAAAATTTAATCATACCATACTTATTATTATAATCTCTTCAAATTTATTTACACTGGTCCAGAGTGAAGTGGGGCAAGTGTGAGAATATCGAAGGATCCCCTCGGGTGCGACCAGGAGTGGGAAAAATTTCTTACACACCTCGCAGGAGTGACTGCGGTAAAATTATACTAGTCGGTCATCTCCCCGGGAGACTGTTTTTTGCAAGTGGCGGTGTCCCAGATAAACAATCTCTCACAATTCCCCACAGTAACCATGTATAAACGTAAGTAAATTTACTTACATGATTCATTACCTTTGTAACTTGTGAGTTCATTACCTTTGTAACTTGTGAGTTCATTACCTTTGTAACTTGCTCAGTTATCAAAACTTTGGAGTCCAGTCCCTGGACCCATTATGGACCTCTGTAATCTTTTGACTACCGCCCACAGGATGGGTATGGGGTGCATAATAAAGATATTAAACTAAAAACTTCCAGTGGGTCCTAGAACTAGTTCTTAAAATTTGCTTATTTTTTTATTTACAAATAGGAAAATAAAGTCAAACACCATGACCTATTTCCTGATATGGATATAACGACTTTTAAAATAAAATTTTATTAGTATTATCAATCCTGGAGAGGATTAGCCACTCAGGATAATCCAATAAAATCATCGCGTCATCGAACACTGTCTTATATCCATTGGGGATCTTTTGTTTTTCACACGATTCTCTGTAAACTCTAGAGTATGTTCAGCAGTTTCTGACTTACTTAACCCATCCCATCGGTCACCAACAATCATGCCACTTAGATCCATTCTGATGTTTGACTCAACAACGACAACTGAATCTCTTGACCATGTCTGCATGCTTTTAGGCACTGAGGTGCTCACACGTAATTTGCGGACATGTATACTTGGAGTATACCTGGAGAGGGTTTCGGGGATCAGTGCCCCCGCGGCCCAGTGTACCTGGAGAGGGTTTCAGGGATCAGTTCCCCCGCGGCTCATTGTACCTGGAGAGGGCTTCGGGGATCAGTGCCCCCGCGGCCCAGTGTACCTGGAGAGGGTTTCAGGGATCAGTGCCCCCGTGGCTCATTGTACCTGGAGAGGGTTTCGGGGATCAGTGCCCCCGCGGCCCAGTATACAGATGTACATACATTATATATATATATATATATATATATATATATATATATATATATATATATATATATATATATATATATATTCTATGGAATATATATATATAGGGGTCCCCTCTGGTGCAAATTGTGGGACCGTAGCCTCGGAGAAGTGGATAAAAAGGCTTCAAGGAAGAATATTTGGATTTCTTCCTGAAGCCATTTGAATATTCCACTTCTCCTACCACCCATCTTATATATATATATATATATATATATATATATATATATATATATATATATATATATATATATATATATATATATATATATATATATAGTACAAGTGCTTTATTAATAGACAGAATACATTGACAGAAAACACAAACATGAACATGATTACATTGGTACAATATATCAAAGATTATGAATCTCTTCCAGCTCCTCCGAAGCCGGATGCGAGCCCAGTATGCAGCATGCATTTCCCCTCTGGATGGCCACGCTGAGGCGCTGGAACATGAAAGTGGCTGCCTTTGGGTCCCTGGTGGTGTCGATGAGTCTGAAACCCAGTTCTTTAAGGAAACGTGTTGCATTTTTTTCCCATGATCCCAAGGTCTCTGATCCCACTGGGACAAATTGAGACTGTTGGCTTATGTCTCTGTACTTGCCGATCTTGTATTCCTCCCTGTGGTCAGCAGCTCCTCCCTGTCGCCCGACATTGTGATGGATGTAGGTGTTAGCCAGTGTCACTTATATGTTCAGAACTACTAAATGCCTCAAATGATGTAGTTGAAGTATTAGCAATAAAGGTCGAGAATCAAAACCTGGTCATCGTGGTTGTCTACAAGCCCCCGGATGCAACGTCCCAACAATTCCAGGAACAGCTTCTGAAAATTGACCACTGTCTGGAAAATCTTCCAGCTCCTGCCCCCAACATCTTGCTACAGGGGGATTTCAACCTCAGGCACCTAAAATAAAGGAACATTGCAAACAATGTGGTAGCAGAGATAACACCAGGAGGCAGCTCAGATGAAAATTCACACATGCATGAACTTTTAAATCTCTGCACCAAGTTCACCTTAAACCAGCAAATAGTAGAGCCCACATGATTAGAGAATACGCTGGACCTCATCTTCACCAACAATGATGATCTGATACGAAATGTCATCATATCAAAAACAATATACTCAGATCAAAACATAATAGAGGTCCAGACATGCATGCGGGGAGCCCCAGATCAACAAAATGTGATCAGCCGCGAGGGAGCTTTCTCCAAATTCAACTTCAATAACAAAAACATAAGGTGGAACCAAGTAAACCAAGTCCTAAATGATATAAACTGGGAAGATTGCCTAAGCATCACGGATCCCAACCTATGTCTAGAACAAATTTACTCTGTGGTACTTGAGGTTTGCTCAAGGCAAATTCCCTTAAGAAAAAGGAGGAGAAGATGCAAACTAGAAAGAGAGAGGCGCTCCCTATACAGGCGAAGGCAAAGAATAACGAAGCGGCTACAGGAGGCCAATATCTCTGAAATACGTAGGGAGACACTAGTCAGAGAAATAGCAAACATCGAATTAAAACTAAAGGAATCTTACAGGAATCAAGAGACATGGGAAGAACTAAAAGCCATAAATGAAATTGAAAGAAACCCTAAGTATTTCTTTTCCTATGCAAAATCAAAGTCGAGAACAACAACCAGTATTGGGCCCCTACTTAAACGGGATGGGTCCTACACAGATGACAGCAAGGAAATGAGTGAGTTACTTAAATCCCAGTATGACTCAGTTTTTAGCGAGCCATTAACCAGACTGAAAATCGAAAACCTAAATGAATTTTTTATGAGAGTGCCACAGAACTTGACAGACGCATGCCTTTCTGACATCACTACGACCCCAAATGACTTCGAAAAGGCAATAAATGACATGCCCATGCACTCCGCTCCAGGCCCAGACTCATGGAACTCCGTGTTCATCAAGAACTGCAAAAAGCCCCTATCACATGCTTTTAACATCCTATGGAGAGGGAGCATGGACATGGGGATCGTCCCGCAGCTACTAAAAACAACAGACATAGCCCCGCTCCACAAAGGGGGCAGTAAAGCAATAGCAAAGAACTACAGACCAATTGCGCTAACGTCCCATATCATAAAAATCTTTGAAAGGGTTCTAAGAAGCAAGATCGCCACCCATCTTGATACCCATCAATTGCACAACCTAGGACAGCATGGGTTTAGAGCAGGCCGCTCCTGTCTGTCCCAACTACTGGACCACTACGACAAGGCCTGGATGCTCTAGAAGATAAACAGAATGCAGATGTTATATACACAGATTTTGCAAAAGCCTTTGACAAGTGTGACCATGGTGTAATATCACACAAAATGCGTGATAAAGGAATAACAGGAAAAGTTGGTAGATGTATCTATAATTTCCTAACATGTAAAACACAAAGAGAAGTAGTCAACAGAGTAAAGTCTGAGGCAGCTACTGTGAAAAGCTCTGTTCCACAACTCACAGTACTTGCTCCCATCCTATTCCTCATCCTCATATCAGACATTGACAGGGATATAAGCCACAGTGTTGTGTCTTCCTTTGCAGATGACACCCGAATCTGTATGACAGTGTCCACCGTTGAAGACACTGCAAGACTCCAAGCAGACATAAACCAAATCTTTAAATGGGCTGCAGAAAACAATATGAAGTTCAATGATGAGAAATTTCAATTACTCAGATACGGAAAACGTGAAGAAATTAAAATCTCATCGGAGTACAAAACTAATTCCAACCACACAATAGAGCGAAAAACTAATGTCAAAAACCTGTGAGTGATCATGTCAGAGGATCTCACCTTCAAGGCCCATAACAAAGTAGCAATTGCATCTGCTCGAAAAATGACAGGATGGATAATGAGAACCTTCAAAACCAGGGATGCCAAGCCCATGTTGACACTTTACAGATCGCTTGTTCTATCTAGGTTGGAATATTGCTGCACTCTAACTGCACCTTTCAAGGCGGGTGAAATTGCTGACCTTGAAAATGTGCAGAGAACCTTTACCGCATGCATAAGTGCGATAAACCACCTCAACTACTAGGAACGCTTGAAGTTCCTAAACCTGTACTCTCTAGAACGCAGGCGGGAGAGATACATTATTATATACACATGGAAAATTCTCGAGGGCTTAGTACCAAACTTGCACACAAAAATCACTCCCTACGAAAGCAAAAGACTCGGTAGGCGATGTAACATCCCCCCAATGAAGCGCAGGGGTGCCACTAGCACGTTGAGGGACAACACAATAAGTGTCAGGGGCCCAAGATTGTTCAACTGCCTCCCAGCATACATCAGGGGGATTACCAACAAACCCCTGGCTGTCTTCAAGCAGGCACTGGACAGGCACCTAAAGTCGGTACCTGACCAGCCAGGCTGTGGTTCGTATGTTGGACTGCGTGCAGCCAGCAGTAACAGCCTGGTTGATCAGGCTCTGGTCCAACTGGAGGCCTGGTCACAGACCGGGCCGCAGGGGCGTTGACCCCTGGAACTCTCTCCAGGTAGGTAGACTCCAGGTAGTGTCGACATACAGGTATAGTCCCATGCTAAGAGCTTGCCATTCTTCCAAGGATAGATGGTGATCCCGTCGCGGCAGTTTTCAGGGTTGTGGGTATTGCGACCCCAGAATTTGGCCCCAATGTATATATCTGTTTATATGTGATTGATGTATATTTCCATTTTCTATAATTTTATATTGCTGATATTCTCGACAATAGCTAAATCGTTAATATCTTGCTTTATATTATTATTTGACCTTATTTGACTTAGCTATGTTCATTAGGTAGGATGTAACATTATAAATTGTACTCATGTTTGTAGTAGCTGCCTTGGAGTTAGCAAACTACCGTTTATGACACTACGCTAGTTATACTGCTGTTGCCTAGTTGCTGGGAAGGAGTCATGTGATTCCACCTGAGGTGGGTGGCTGCTCCTCCTTCCTCGAGAGCACTACGCAGCTGGACATCGTTGTGTCAACACCTCTCTCCTGTCTCTGCTTGTTTTCTCGCCATTTAGACTCAGTTTGGGTAGAGCATGTATTCAGTGGTGAGACGAAACATGCTTCTCAGGACTCTGTGTAACTCTGTTCACAGAGGATAGACTAGACAGTGATTTTCGACGTTTTTCTGGGTTGTGTGTCACATTGACACTGAGATAACTCAGGTCTCTAGCTACAGCTCCTGACCTAATTCGATAAGGCATCTGTGCACCGTCACAGTTTGGGATTGTTTATGCTGAACCTAGCTTCAGTAGAAAGGGAGTTTTGTGACTGTTTTGGAGGATCTATTGATGGTCCCCAGTTAGGGTCAATTTTCTATCTCCTGGTTCCTGACGCTGTGTTGTTGTTGCTTATTATGTTGCTGTTCTGTGAATTGGTCATTTTACTGGTCAATCAAGCTGTTCTGATTGTCAGTTTGTTAGAGAAGCTAGCTTATGAGAAGTTCAGTCGGACACTGGTTGAGTCGAATCTTAGAGTTACCTGGAGCTCACTCATACACACACATATTCTTATTTGCATATATCTGTATTATTGTACTTACTGATATTGTACCTGATGGTACTTTAGAGTTATTTGGATATATGTGCCCTCAGCACAACATTATTGTATATGAGAGCAGTGTAGGAGCTAACCTCCTAATTAACCTCCTAATGCATTACTTAATGAACATCCTGATCATATGTACATTTATTTACTTTGAAACCCTAGACACTAACTTTGATAATAAACCTTTTAATTATATTTGTTTTGTTAGTACCCTACCAGTTGTAATCCTCATGGAGCTTATTGAATATATCGGATAACTGGACCAGGATACTGACTTTGTTGCAAAAGCCCAGTAACAGGCTGTATGCTAGAAGGGCTATCCTTTCTAGTGTTCACTGGAGATGTCTATTACTAATAGATATCGTGTCATTTTGTAACAGTGGGTATTGTTGGCTGCTAGTGATTGGGGCTCTCTCTCGGCTGGGCATCCAGCTGTAGCAAGGGTTCTCTTTATGATGTCGTTGACTTTATTGTGTCTTGCATGCCAGCCCTTGGTTTTGGAACAGTTAAGACCATGTAGACCATATTGGTCGGCTTGCGCATTGCCGCAAATACGTAAATTCCATGTGAATTGGGGCAGCAAGGCGCAGAGCCACTGCAATACGGAGGGTCTTAGGGTCGAGACGGGATCCCATGGCCGAAATGGGAACATGGGAACTGTTTGGAGGAAGTCCCCAGAGTGATATGCACTCACAGCTAGGAGACGGGCAGTCTCCCTGTCTGATGTTACAGCCCTAAGCATGTTGGCAAGTATCTTTTCAGTGATGGGGGCCATCCCAGCTTCACTGTTTGTAGGCCAGTTCTGCACTAAGTTTTGGTGTTGGAGCAGCTAGAGTCCTGTATTCCTGCTGAATCACTGAGGTTGTCTGGAAGAATTTGTTTTATTAGCTCATTTGATGCTATGGAAGAGGATAAGAAAGCTGGTAGGGCAATCTGGGAGGATTTGCGTACTCCCAGCCCCCCAAGCCTGACTGGAAGTGAGGCTTGCATCCACTGTCCATCTTCGAGGGAAAGATTCAATACACTCTCTAGCATGGTCTTGAGGAGAGAGTCATATTCCTTGAGTTTCGGACTGCTGAAGGCTGGGGAGCATCTCAGGAAGTAAGTAAGTTTTGGGATTGACAGGCACCTGGTGAGTAGGTAGAAAGCATCATGTGTATCGATGTCTTTCATCCTGCCTTCCATCGTCCTGAGGTCTGAGATTTTTTTCCAGGACCAGATCGATGGCATTGGATCCAGAGGAGCACCAAGGAGAGTGCTGTTGGCTGGATCAATGGCTCATGCCCCTGGTAAAACAGCACTAATGACAAAGATGGCCGTTAGCATGCCTAGCATGCCTGGGCATGCTAGGCATTTCGGGCAGACTTAATACTAGTTCTTAATCTATATTACAAATTACATATGAATACAAATTTCAAATGATTAAATAGATTTACAATAGTGAGGTAGTTCAGGATAACTAGATTGTATTACAAATTAGTACAAAGTTCAGAATGTTTAGATTGTAAAAAAATTAGTAATAAGAATGGT
The DNA here is from genome assembly GCA_009830355.1 of Cherax destructor. Lineage (NCBI taxonomy): Eukaryota > Metazoa > Arthropoda > Malacostraca > Decapoda > Parastacidae > Cherax > Cherax destructor. The sequence goes on from WNWK01014774.1 coordinate 8,952, forward strand.
TTTGTCTTGGCATGTTACAAGTTTCTATTAAAGCTCCAATATTGGAGTAAATCAGGCAAACTTAAGACTAGTTTCAGATTTATTAGAAAATAACTATATTCGGGATTTTATGTTTACTGTCCTTTGGGTCAGTGTTGGTGTAGATGAGGAGGATATGTGTGTATGTGTTTAGGTGATGGTGGGGTGTGTTAGTGAGATAAGATGTTTTTTGATGATAGTGTTGAAAATGGTGGCTGAGTCTGCAGTTTTGGAGTTTTCAGGTAGGGAGATCCAGATTTTAGGCCCTTTAATGTACATTGAACGTTTGTATAGATTTAGCTGGACACGTGGACTGTCATAGAGATTTTTGTGTCTGGTATTGTGTCTATGGGTCCTGTCACAACTATCAAGAAAGCGTTTTATTTCAGGGTTAATATTGGAATTTATGGTTCTGTACATGTAGGTTGCACAGTAGTAAGTGTGGATGTTCTGGATATTGAGTAAATTTAGGTCTTTGAAGAGTGGGGGGGGGGGGTGTTGCCTGGGATTGGATTGCGTGATAATTCTTACTGCAGCTTTTTGTTGAGTTAATATTGGTTTTAGGTGAGTTGTTGGTGTTGATCCCCAAGCACATATGGCATAGGTGAGGTAGGGATAGATGAGTGAATAGTATAGTGTGAGTAGGGCTGATTGTGGTACATAGTAACGTATCTTGGAAAGGATCCCAACCGTTTTGGATACTTTTTTTGCTGTGTTTGATATGGGTGCTGAAATTCAGGTTGCTCTCCAGGTGTAGGCCCAGGAATTTGCCCTCATTGTGTTTAGCAATAGGAGTGTTGTCAATCATTATGTTCAGTTGTGCAACACCTGTTCTGTTACCAAACATAATGTAGAAGGTTTTGTCAGTGTTAAGTGTAAGTTTGTTGGCTGTCATCCAGGTTGATATTTTTAGTAGCTCTTCATTAACAATGGTGTTGATTGAGGCAAGATTTGGGTGGGAGACGACATAAGTGGTATCATCATGGTTCTCTTTCAGTTGCCTTGCTCTATCTGCCACATTATGCAGTAATTACACTACATTAAAATTATTTACCCTCTTTAGTTTACCTTTTGAGCCACATGGCTTCCAGTTGTCGTAAGTGCAACAAGAATTTATCTGGTAACCATTTATTGCAAAAACCTACTTGCAATGAGAGCACTTGAGCTACATCCCTTGAGCCTTAAATAAACCTGATGCTGTAAGAGCATCATTATCTGCACACAACAGGAGTTTGCATTTAACATTAATTACTACGTTTTACATAGCGTATAAAAAGGAGCAGTGGACCATAAATGCGCTCTTGGGGAAACTATACGTTATCGGCTAGGCTTCTGATTCTGTATTATTGCTTGTCAGGAAAGACCAGTCTACAGAGTCTGTGCTGATAACTTGTAGTTTCTTACACAACATGTCCTGGTTCACTGTGCTGAAAGCCTTCTGTGAGTCTGACGTCAGGTCAATTAAGAAATCCGTTGAATGAGATCCTCTTCAACCTCACACACTGAGTATCCGTGGTTCAGTCCCCGGCACGGGTAGAAACATTGGGTACGTTTCCTTACACCTGTGTCCCTGTTCACCTAGCAGTAAGTAGGTACCTGGGTGTTGGTCGACTACCTGGAGTCTACCTGGAGAGAATTCCAGGGGTCAACGCCCCCGCGGCCCGGTCTGTGACCAGGCCTCATGTTGGACCAGAGCCTGATCAACCAGGCTGTTACTGCTGGCCGCACGCAGTCCAACGTACGAACCACAGCCTGGCTGGTCAGGTACCGACTTTAGGTGCCTGTCCAGTGCCTGCTTGAAGACAGCCAGGGGTTTGTTGGTAATCCCCCTGATGTATGCTGGGAGGCAGTTCAACAGTCTTGGGCCCCTGACACTTATTGTGTTGTCCCTCAACGTGCTAGTGGCACCCCTGCTCTTCATTGAGGGGATGTTACATCGCCTGCCGAGTCTTTTGCTTTCGTAGGGAGTGATTTTCGTGTGCAAGTTAAGATAAGATAAGATTTCTTCGGATTTTTAACCCCGGAGGGTTAGCCACCCAGGATAACCCAAGAAAGTCAGTGCGTCATCGAGGACTGTCTGTCTTATTTCCATTGGGGTCCTTAATCTTGTCCCCCAGGATGCGACCCACACCAGTCGACTAACAACCCAGGTACCTATTTGCTGCTAGGTGAACATGACAAAAGGTGTAAGGAAACACGTCGAAATGTTTCCACCCGCCGGGAATCGAACCCGGGCCCTCCGTGTGTGAAGCGAGAGTTTGGTACTAATCCCTCGAGAATTTTCCATGTGTATATAATAATGTATCTCTCCCGCCTGCGTTCTTGGGAGTACAGGTTTAGGAACTTCAAGCGTTCCCAGTAATTGAGGTGGTTTATCGCAGTTATGCGTGCCGTGAAGGTTCTCTGCACATTTTCAAGGTCAGCAATTTCACCCGCCTTGAAAGGTGCAGTTAGTGTGCAGCAATATTCCAGCCTAGATAGAACAAGCGATCTGTAAAGTGTCAACATGGGCTTGGCATCCCTGGTTTTGAAGGTTCTCATTATCCATCCTGTCATTTTTCTAGCAGATGCAATTGCTACGGTGTTATGGTCCTTGAAGGTGAGATCCTCTGACATGATCACTCCCAGGTCTTTGACATTAGTTTTTCGCTCTATTGTGTGGTTTGAATTAGTTTTGTACTCCGGTGAGATTTTAATTTCTTCGCTTTTTCCGTATCTGAGTAATTGAAATTTCTCATCATTGAACTTCATATTGTTTTCTGCAGCCCATTTAAAGATTTGGTTTATGTCTGCTTGGAGTCTTGCAGTGTCTTCAACGGTGGACACTGTCATACAGATTCGGGTGTCATCTGCAAAGGAAGACACAGCACTGTGGCTTATATCCCTGTCTATGTCCGATATGAGGATGAGGAACGGGATGGGAGCAAGTACTGTGCCTTGTGGAACAGAGCTTTTCACAGTAGCTGCCTCAGACTTTACTCTGTTCATTACTACTCTTTGTGTTCTACTTGTTAGGAAATTATAGATCCATCTACCATCTACGCATTTTGTGTGATATTACACCATGGTCACACTTATCAAAGACAATTTATAAACATAATAATAATAATATCTTTATTTACTACAAGTACATGTACACAGGCCTAGCTGACATTAGTGACATACTACTATATAGAAAGCCACTTGTTATGCTGAGCATTTCGGGCAAATTAGGTCAGTTCTGTCCCAGGATGCGACCCACACCAGTCGACTAACACCCAGGTACCCATTTTAAACTGATGGGTGAACAGGGACAGGAACAGCAGTTTTCCATAACGGAGTAGTTAGAATGTCTTCATTGAACATCATATTGTTCTTCGTTGCTTATTGGAAAACTTGGTTTATATCTTCTTGGATATTTGCCGTGTCCTCAATAGATGACAGTCTCATGTAGATCCTAGTATCGTCTGCAAAGGATGATACAGTGTTATTGTTTACATCCCTGTCTATGTTTGATATGAGAATGAAGAACAGGATAGGGCGAGTACTGTGCCTTGTGGAACAGAGATCTTCACTATGGCACCTTCCGATTTAACTGTTTACCACTTCTCTTTGTGTTCGATTAGTTAGAAAGTTGAAGATCCATCTGCCTACTTTGCCAGTTATCCCTTTAGCACGCATTTCATGTGTTATTACACCATGATTGCACTTGTCAAAGACTTTTGCAAAATCTGTGTATTCTACATCTGCATTCTGTCTGTTTTCCAATACATCTAAGACCATATCATAGTGGTCCAATAGTTGCGAGAGGCAGGAGCGACCTGCTCTGAAACCATATTACCCTGGATTGTGCATTTTTTGGGAGTCCAAGTGGTTTGTAATCCTCTGGTGCTGTGAAGCTGAACGTTCTCTTGGAGGTCAATGTTTCTCACTTGCTTAAAAGAGGCAGTTTACGGTAGCCCTGCATATCTTATCTTATCTATGTTAGCAAAGAATTAAAATGTCTTAGTTATTATCGAACTCAGTTTTCAATTGTGCCTCACCACAGGCCAACACATGTACTTTCATTTTCTATGATTCAAGACAAGGAGTATTGATGGGTAACCTAAGAATTGTTGTTCGGTGCACTAGTAAGTAAGTAAGTAAGTTTATTCAGGTATACACAAATACAGTTACATAGATTATCATACATAGCAGCATATATGTAGAGAACCTAGGATAACCCCCAAAAAAAGTCAAAGTGACTTATTTCCACTGGGGTCAACAAAGTTAAGATACATAGGAGTGCATGTCTCTGTGTGTATAAGAGTTTACTCTAAACCCTAAATTAGGCATTAAATTATAGTATCCTTAACTGGTGGTGCACAGGTACCATGCAACCTTGATGAGCCTCATGTGCTCGATAACCTCCGTACCGAAATGCTCAGGCATGTTAGTGGCTTTCTTTGTCCTCACCTAGTTGTGGTTACAGGGGTCGATTCACAGCTCCTGGCCCCGCCTCTTCACTGGTCGCTACTAGGTCACTCTTCCTGCTCCATGAGCTTTATCATACCTCTTGTGTTTAACGATATTTTATAACAGTAACTCTCTCATCGTTTACTATGCAAAAAAATCAAATTTGTATTTGTAATGTCCATTGGATAAATAATAATAATAATATTTATTCCTTTATGCCCTGCAGATAATGTAATTTAGGTGAATTAGGCACAAAAAAGGCAATGCATTTCGGTCCCTACAATGAGAAAAAAATAGAGGAAGCATTAAATAAAGTGATTTAGTCAGATACATGAAAATGAATTACATAAGCATTAAAAAATAAATCAGGTGGATGTAACAGTTACGTGAATATTATATACGCCGCCAGCAGAGAGCAGCCCACAGCATCTACAGGCAGATGACAATTCAATTGGCAACCTCCTCACTTACAAAGATCTGCTGGCATTCAAATCCACTGCTAGCAGTACTCTATGTCACATTCCTAAAGCGGCTCGCCCATATGCAGCAGGGAAATTCACAGACCTTCTAATGTCGGTGAATGGAGGTTCCACCAACTTAGAAGCCCGAGGCACCATTAAACCATGGCGCAACCTACTCCTGTTCGGCAATGTCTGTCTTGCATTTCCTCAAAGACGAGGCAAACTACTAACCACATCAGTCATCAAGGCAGTGCGCAACTACCCAAGAACAGATAATTGTGTCCCTCTGCCCCACCATCGCAGGAATCACAGAGGTAGACCCAAGAAAAATTCCACTGAAAACGAGAAAATTTGCGCACAGGTTAGCAAAAAAATCGAAGAAGGTAGCACAGTGGGAGCGATCAGAATAATTACGACGACACTAGATCCCAAAGATGAGGCCACAGCCCAAGCACAAAGAGACAAGCACCCAACAAGGGACACCATAGTCGTCAACAACAACCCTGCCTGGAGTCTACCTGGAGAGAATTCCAGGGGTCAACGCCCCCGCGGCCCGGTCTGTGACCAGGCCTCCTGTGGGACCAGAGCCTGATCAACCAGGCTGTTACTGCTGGCCGCACGCAGTCCAACGTACGAACCACAGCCTGGCTGATCAGGTACCGACTTGAGGTGCCTGTCCAGTGCCTGCTTGAAGACAGCCAGGGGTTTGTTGGTAATCCCCCTGATGTATGCTGGGAGGCAGTTGAACAATCTTGGGCCCCTGACACTTATTGTGTTGTCCCTCAACGTGCTAGTGGCACCCCTGCTCTTCATTGGGGGGATGTTACATCGCCTGCCGAGTCTTTTGCTTTCGTACGGAGTGATTTTTGTGTGCAAGTTTGGTACTAAGCCCTCGAGAATTTTCCATGTGTATATAATAATGTATCTCTCCCGCCTGCGTTCTAGAGAGTACAGGTTTAGGAACTTCAAGCGTTCCCAGTAGTTGAGGTGGTTTATCACACTTATGCGTGCAGTGAAGGTTCTCTGCACATTTTCAAGGTCAGCAATTTCACCCGCCTTGAAAGGTGCAGTTAGTGTGCAGCAATATTCCAGCCTAGATAGAACAAGCGATCTGTAAAGTGTCAACATGGGCTTGGCATCCCTGGTTTTGAAGGTTCTCATTATCCATCCTGTCATTTTTCGAGCAGATGCAATTGCTACTTTGTTATGGTCCTTGTTATGGTCAGAGAAATAGCAAAAAGGAATCTTACAGGAATCAACAAACGCGGGAAGAACTTAAAGCCATAAATGAAATTGAAAGAAACCCAAAGTATTTCTTTTCTTATGCCAAATCAAAGTCGAGAACAACATCCAGTATTGGGCCCCTACTTAAACGGGATGGGTCTTACACAGATGACAGCAAGGAAATGAGTGAGCTACTAAAGTCCCAGTATGACTCAGTTTTTAGTGAGCCACTAACCAGACAAAGTCGAAGACCTAAATGATTTTTTATGAGAATGCCACCGAACTTGATAGACGCAAACCTATTTGACATTATCCTGACGCCAAATGACTTCAAAAAGGCGATAAATGACATGCCTGTGCACTCCTCCCCAGGCCCAGACTCATGGAACTCCGTGTTCATCAAGAACTGCAAGAATCCCCAATCACGTGCTTTTAACATCCTATGGAGAGGGAGCATGGACACTGGGGTCGTCCCGCAGTTACTAAAAACAACAGGCATAGCCCCACTCCACAAAGGGGGCAGTAAAGCAATGGCAAAGAACTACAGACCAATAGCGCTAACATCCCATATCATAAAAATCTTTGAAAGGGTTCTAAGAAGCAAGATCGCCACTCACCTAGATAACCATCAATTACACAACCCACGGCAGCATGGATTTAGAGAAGGTCGCTCCTGTCTGTCCCAACTACTCGACCACTACGACAAGGTCCTGGATGCTCTAGAAGACAAACAGAATGCAGATGTTATATACACAGACTGCAAAAGCCTTTGACAAGTGTGACCATGGTGTAATAACACACAAAATGCGTGGTATAGGAATAACAGGAAAAGTTGGCAGATGAATCTATAATTTCCTAACAAATAGAACACAAAGAGTAGTAGTCAACAGAGTAAAGTCTGAGGCGGCTACGGTGAAAAGCTCTGTTCCACAAGGCAATGTACTCGCTCCCATTTTGTTCATCATCCTCATATCGGACATAGACAGGGATATAAACCACAGTGCCGTGTCTTCCTTTGCAGATGATACCCGAATCTGTATGACAGTGTCCACCTTTTGAAGACACTGCAAGACTCCAAGCAGACATCAACCAAATCTTTAAATGGGCTGCAGTAAACAATATGAAGTTCAATGATGAGAAATTTCAATTACTCCGATATGGAAAACGTGAGGAAATTAAAATTTCATCAGAGTATAAAACAAATTCCAACCATACAATAGAGCGAAAAACTAATGTCAAAGAACTGGGAATGATCATATCAGAGGATCTCACCTTCTACCTGGAGTCTACCTGGAGAGAATTCCAGGGGTCAACGCCCCCGCGGCCCGGTCCGTGACCAGGCCTCTTGTTGGACCAGAGCCTGATCAACCAGGCTGTTACTGCTGGCCGCACGCAGTCCAACGTACGAACCACAGCCCGGCTGATCAGGTACCGACTTGAGGTGCCTGTCCAGTGCCTGCTTGAAGACAGCCAGGGGCTTGTTGGTAATCCCCCTGATGTATGCTGGGAGGCAGTTGAACAATCTTGGGCCCCTCACACTTATTGTGTTGTCCCTCAACGTGCTAGTGGCACCCCTGCTCTTCATTGGGGAATGTTACATCGCCTGCCGAGTCTTTTGCTTTCGTAGGGAGTGATTTTTGTGTGCAAGTTTGGTACTAAGCCCTCGAGAATTTTCCATGTGTATATAATAATGTATCTCTCCGCCTGCGTTCTAGAGAGTACAGGTTTAGGAACTTCAGCGTTCCCAGTAGTTGAGGTGGTTTATCGCACTTATGCGTGCCGTGAAGGTTCTCTGCACATTTTCAAGGTCAGCAATTTCACCCGCCTTGAAAGGTGCAGTTAGTGTGCAGCAATATTCCAGCCTAGATAGAACAAGCGATCTGTAAAGTGTCAACATGGGCTTAGCATCCCTGGTTTTGAAGGTTCTCATTATCCATCCTGTCATTTTCGAGCAGATGCAATTGCTACATTGTTATGGTCCTTGAAGGTGAGATCCTCTGACATGAACATTCCCAGGTCTTTGACATTAGTTTTTCGCTCTATTGTGTGGTTGGAATTAGTTTTGTACTCCGATGAGATTTTAATTTCTTCACGTTTTCCGTATCTGAGTAATTGAAATTTCTCATCATTGAACTTCATATTGTTTTCTGCAGCCCATTTAAAGATTTGGTTTATGTCTGCTTGGAGTCTTGCAGTGTCTTCAACGGTGGACACTGTCATACAGATTCGGGTGTCATCTGCAAAGGAAGACACAGCACTGTGGCTTATATCCCTGTCAATGTCTGATATGAGGATGAGGAATAGGATGGGAGCAAGTACTGTGCCTTGTGGAACAGAGCTTTTCACAGTAGCTGCCTCAGACTTTACTCTGTTGACTACTACTCTTTGTGTTCTATGTGTTAGGAAATTATAAATCCATCTACCAACTTTTCCTGTTATTCCTTTAAGGACCATAACACTGTAACAATCGCATCTGCTAGAAAAATGACAGGATGGATAATGAGAACCTTCAAAACCAGGGATGCCAAGCCCATGATGACACTTTTCAGGTCGATTGTTCTATCTAGGCTGGAATATTGCTGCACACTAACTGCACCTTTCAAGGCAGGTGAAATTGCTGACATAGAAAATGTGCAGAGAACCTTCACCGCACGCATAACTGCGATAAACCACCTCAATTACTGGGAACGCTTGAAGTTCCTAAACCTGTACTCCCTAGAACTCAGGCGGGAGAGATACATTATTATATACACTTGGAAAATTCTAGAGGGATTAGTACCAAACTTGCACACGAGAGTCACTCTCTACGAAAGCAAAAGACTCGGCAGACGATGCAACATCCTCCCAATGAAAAGCAGGGGTGCCACTAGCACGCTGAGAGACAACACATTAAGTGTCAGGGGCCCAAGACTGTTCAAGTGCCTCCCAGCGTACATAAGGAGGATTACCAATAGACCCCTGGCTGTCTTCAAGCAGGCACTGGACAGGCACCTAAAGTCGGTACCTGACCAGCCGAGCTGTGGTTCGTACGTCGGACTGCGTGCGGTCAGCAGTAACAGCCTGGTTGATCAGGCTCTGATCCACCATGAGGCCAGGTCACAGACCGGGCCGCGGGGGCGTTGACCCCCGGAACTCTCACCAGGTAAACTCCAGGTATTAAAATGCTCCAAAGTTACCATTATTATCCCACCTCCCCTCCCTCACCCACCCTTTTCCTATATTTCCATCCTTACCCCACCCCCTTCCTTTCCCATCTTACCAAAGCTCTGGTAATTAATGCCATGCCCTGGACCCATTTTGTACCTCTGTTGACTACCGCCCACAGGATGGGTATGGGGTGCATAATAAAGATATCAAACTAAAACCTAGTGAGCGAATACTTACTGTCATTACTGTGCATGAGTGCTAAATTTGTATAAACAGTGTATAAACAAGGACCGCCACCTCGGCCTACATTAATGCGGATTTTACAAATCATCACTCGTTTTAGTTAGTTTAATATTTTTATTATGCACTCATTCCCTTCCTGTGGGCGGTAGTCAAAAAGATTACAGAGATACATAATGGGTCCAGGAATTGGGCCGCAAAGTTTTGATAGCTGAACAAGTTACAAAGACAATGAACCATCCACACGTCCACACCTGATCACAATTGCAATGAGTTATTAATACAAGTATTAGCTTTATTTACAGTGAGCAAAGTCAGGGGTTTTTTCCAGAATGGTTTGTAATATACCACTGTGGATAAAATACTTTGACATATAAGAACATAAGAACATAAGAAAGGAGGAACACTGCAGCAGGCCTGTTGGCCCATACTAGGCAGGTCCTTCACAATCCATCCCACTAACAGAATATTTGCTCAACCCAATTTTCAAAGCTACCCAAGAAATAAGCTTTGACAATTCTACCCACTCATGCGCGAGTCCCACTCAAATCCAACCCCTCTCACTCATGAATTTATCCAACCTAAATTTGAAACTACCCAAGGTCCTAGCTTCAATAACCCTACTAGGCAGACTGTTCCACTCATCAACTACCCTATTTCCAAACCAATACTTTCCTATATCCTTTCTAAATCTAAACTTATCTAACTTGAATCCATTATTGCGGGTTCTCTCTTGGAGAGATATCCTCAAGACCTTATTTATATCCCCTTTGTTAATACCCATTTTCCACTTGTATACCTCGATCATGTCTCCCTCATTCTACGTCTTACAAGTGAATGTAATTTTAGGGTCTTCAATCTTTCTTCGTAAGGAAGATTTCTAATGCTATGTATTAATTTAGTCATTCTACGCTGAATGTTTTCTAACGAATTTATGTCCATTCTGTAATATGGAGACCAGAACTGAGCTGCGTAATCTAGGTGAGGCCTTACTAATGATGTATAAAGCTGTAATATAACCTCTGGACTTCTGTTGCTAACACTTCTTGATATAAATCCCAGTAATCTATTTGCCTTATTACGTACGCTTAGGCATTGCTGTCTTGGTTTAAGGTTGCTGCTTACCATCACCCCCAAGTCCTTCTCGCAATCTGTATGGCTAAGTTCTACGTTATTTAACTTATAAGTGCTTGGGTTATGGACACTCCCGAGCTTCAGAACCTTGCATTTATCTACATTGAACTGCATCTGCCACTTTTCTGACCACGAATTAAGTTTGTCTAAATCTTCCTGAAGTTCTATGACATCTATGTTTGAATCAATTATCCTACCTATCTTCGTGTCGTCGGCGAATTTGCTCATATCACTAGTAATTCCCTCATCAAGGTCATTGATATATATTATAAATAACAATGGGCCTAAGACTGATCCTCTGTGGAACACCACTTGTTACAAGTCCCATTCGGATTTAACCCCATTTATGCACACTCTCTGCTTCCTATTGGTGAGCCATGACTCGATCCATGACAGCACTTTTCCCCAATGCCATGAGCTGCCACTTTCTTTAACAGTCTCTGGTGCGGTACTCTATCAAAAGCCTTACTAAAGTCTAAATAAACAATATCGAATTCTTTATCGTGATCAACAGCCTCAAAAGCTTTACTGAAGAAGGTTAATAAATTAGATAGGCAGGAACGGCCCTCGTGAATCCATGCTGGGTATCATTAATCAAATTATGGTTATCTAGATGGCTTCTAATAATATCAGCTATAATTGACTCTAGTAATTTGCCTACAATTGAGGTCAGGCTTATTGGGCGGTAGTTTGACGGTAGTGACTTGTCCCCTGCTTTAAAAATAGGAATTACATTAGCCATCTTCCACATATCAGACACTACACCTGTTTGAAGAGATAAATTAAAAATGTTAGATATTGGTTCACAGAGTTCCATTTTGCATTCCTTAAGAACCCTTGCAAAAGCTCATCAGGACCCGGCGATTTATTTTGTTTCAGTCGGTCCAGCTGTTTCATAATCATTTCGCTAGTGACTGTGATATTACATAATTTATCTTCTTCTGGGCCTCTGTAAAATTAATTACTGGGATATTATTAATGTCTTCCTGTGTGAAAACCGAGAGAAAATAATTATTAAAAATAGAGCACATATCATTCTCCTTGTCAGTAAGATGCCCAAAGTTATTTTTAAGGGGACCTATCTTATCCCTAACTTTTGTTCTATAAACCTGGAAAACTTTTTGGGTTAGTTTTTGAATCCCTAGCAACTTTAATTTCATAGTCCCGTTTAGATTTTCTTATTCCCTTTTAACGTCCCTCTTAATGTCAGTATACTGATTTATAAGATGACCTCACCTCTTTTTATGCGCCTATAAATTCCTTTCTTCTGCCCTAAAAGATATTTGAGCCTATTATTCATCCATTTTGGGTCATTTCTACTTGATCTAATTTCTTTATACGGATAAATGTTCTTTGGGCAGCCTGTATAGTGTTAAGAAAACTGTCATATTGATACTCTCTTCTTCACCCCAGTCCACAGTTGATAAGTGTTCTCTAAGTCCATTATAATCTGCTAAGCGAAAATCTGGGACCATTACTGAATTATCCCTACTATCATACATCCATTCAATGCTAAAGGTAATTGACTTGTGGTCGCTTGAGCCGAGTTCCTCTGTAATTTCTAAATTATTAACAAGGGTTTCTTGCTTGCCAGAACCAAGTCAAGTAGGTTATTTCCCTTGTAGGTTCTGTTACAAACTGCTTCAAAAGCAATCCTGAACTACTTCTAAAAAGTCGTTAGATTCTAAATTCCTGTCATGAAATTCCAATCAATCTGACTAAAGTTAAAGTCCCCTAGAATTACTACGTTATCGTGTCTTGTGGCCTTAACAATTTCCTCCCAAAGTAGTCTCCTTGTTCCCTATCTAAGTTTGGAGGACGGTAAATCACGCCTAAAATCAATTTTTCACACCCTCTGAAAATTCTATCCAGACAGACTCTGTATGTGTTAATTCAGACTTTATACCCGTTTTATGCAACAATTTAAATGATCACGGACATAGAGTGCCACCCCACCCCTTTCCCGATACTTCTGTCTACTTGGAACAATTTAAAACCCTGAATGTGACATTCGGCAGGCAAGTCCCGATTTTTCATATTAAACCATGTCTCAGTTATTGCAAAACATCAATATTACCCGTACTTGCAACTAATCTCAACTCGTCCATCTTATTCCTAGCACTACGACTATTGGTGTAATATATATTTAGAGACCCTCCTTTCTCTTTACCCTTCCTGCTCATCTCTGTTTTTCCACTATACCTATTACTGTCCTTGTCATCTAGTGTCACTAGCTTTCCACTATCCACCTTATTCTGCCTATTACTAGTTCTCCTACAACATATAATATTACTACACTGGGACTTCTCTGTTTTCCCCCAAAACCCATACCACTAACTATTTCTAGTTTAAAGCCCTAACAGCCCCTCCACTGCAGTTGCCAGTGCCCCCACCCCAGACCTGGATAAGTGAACCCCATCCCTGGCATACATGTCATTTCTGCCATAGAAGAGGTCCCAGTTGTCAATGAATGTTACTGAATTTTCCTTACAGTATTTGTCCAGCCAGCAATTGACACCAATTGCCCTGGACAGCCATTCATTTCAACTCCTCTCCTTGGCAAAATCCCACATATGACAGGGTTCCCACCCTTCTTCCTAATTATGTCTATTGCTGACCTAAACCTGCTAGTCAGGTCCTCACTCCTACGTCTGCCAACATCGTTGCCTCCAGCACTGAGACAGATAATAGGATTGCTCCCATTACCTCTCATGATGTCGTCCAGACGGCTAACAATATCCTCCATCCCAGCCCCAGGAAAGCAAACCCTCTGTCTCCTACTCCTATCAATCAAACAGAAAGCCCTATCCATGTACCTAACCTGACTGTCCCCAACAACAACAATGTTTTTACCTTCCTTTGTGTCTTTCGTCGTGACGCTCCCAGAAGTCGACTCACATTCATCGGGTAGCACGGAGAATGGGTTCGATGTTTCCACAACATTCTCCTGGGTCTTCGTTGTTTCTACCTCTCCACCCGTCCTCTTGAGCCTTAACTTTGTCCCATGCGTTTTAGCCACTGTCCAGGTTCCTTTCCTGGCTTGAGGATTCTCAACAGGAGGATTACTACGAATCCTCTTGTTTTCCTCAGTCAGTCGCTGTATCTCAAGCTTAGCTACCCTCAGTTCTTCCTTCAGCTGCTGGTAGAGTAGCTCAAGAGAGGACATCTTCTTCAGATTGACAGAGAGCACACAAGACACGTGCTTGAACATTTCTGAGTGAGTTGTCTCTGAATTCATTAATTTTATCGCACTCCAGTACATAATGATGCAGGGTGTGACACTAATCCAACTGGCAAAGTTTACATTTTGTTTGGTCTACATCTGGTGGTGGTGATTTAACCGGCTGTCACTCGTGCTTGCTCATCGCCCTTTGCTAACCTAAGAATTAGAGACGAGTCCTGCAGGCCCATGCAAGTGGGGGATTTGTGCCTGATTCTCCAAGTAGGTACACAACCCGCACATAGGACAACGAAACTTAGGACGACTGTTCTGTCTGACTAGTCCCGGTAGGACCAAGAGTAGTGATCCTTTTTCTATTTTTTCTCTCTTGTCCTTATACTATGTATCATTATTATAATTATTATTATTACTACGACTACTACTGCTACTACTACTACTACTACCTCTACCACTACTACCATTACTACCGTTATACTACTACTACCTCCTCTCCTCCTTCGATATTGTTTATTTAGAATCACGATAAAGAATTCGATATTGTTTATTTAGACTTTAGTAAGGCTTTTGATAGAGTACCGCACAGAGACTGTTAAAGAAAGTGGCAGCTCATGGCATTGGGGAAAAGTGCTGTCATGGATCGAGTCATGGCTCACCAATAGGAAGCAGAGAGTGTGATAAATGGGGTTAAATCCGAATGGGGACTTGTAACAAGTGGTGTTCCACAGGGATCAGTCTTAGGCCCATTGTTATTTATAATATATATCAATGACCTTGATGAGGGAATTACTAGTGATATGAGCAAATTCGCCTGACGACACGAAGATAGGTAGGATAATTGATTCAAACATAGATGTCATAGAACTTCAGGAAGATTTAGACAAACTTAATTCGTGGTCAGAAAAGTGGCAGATGCAGTTCAATGTAGATAAATGCAAGGTTCTGAAGCTCGGGAGTGTCCATAACCCAAGCACTTATAAGTTAAATAACGTAGAACTTAGCCATACAGATTGCGAGAAGGACTTGGGGGGGATGGTAAGCAGCAACCTTAAACCAAGACAGCAATGCCTAAGCGTATGTAATAAGGCAAATAGATTACTGGGATTTATATCAAGAAGTGTTAGCAACAGAAGTCCAGAGGTTATATTACAGCTTTATACATCATTAGTAAGGCCTCACCTAGATTACGCAGCTCAGTTCTGGTCTCCATATTACAGAATGGACATAAATTCGTTAGAAAACATTCAGCGTAGAATGACTAAATTAATACATAGCATTAGAAATCTTCCTTACGAAGAAAGATTGAAGACCCTAAAATTACATTCACTTGTAAGACGTAGAATGAGGGGAGACATGATCGAGGTATACAAGTGGAAAATGGGTATTAACAAAGGGGATATAAATAAGGTCTTGAGGATATCTCTCCAAGAGAGAACCCGCAATAATGGATTCAAGTTAGATAAGTTTAGATTTAGAAAGGATATAGGAAAGTATTGGTTTGGAAATAGGGTAGTTGATGAGTGGAACAGTCTGCCTAGTAGGGTTATTGAAGCTAGGACCTTGGGTAGTTTCAAATTTAGGTTGGATAAATTCATGAGTGAGAGGGGTTGGATTTGAGTGGGACTCGCGCATGAGTGGGTAGAATTGTCAAAGCTTATTTCTTGGGTAGCATTGAAAATTGGGTTGAGCAAATATTCTGTTAGTGGGACGGATTGTGAAGGACTTGCCTAGTATGGGCCAACAGGCCTGCTGCAGTGTTCCTCCTTTCTTATGTTCTTATGTTCTTATGGTCATGGTGGTTGTATACAAGCCTCCGGATGCAACGTCCCAACATTTCCAGGAACAGCTTCTGAAAATTGACCAATGTCTGGAAAACCTTCCAGCTCCTGCCCCCAACATCTTGCTCCTGGGGGACTTCAACCTAAGGCACCTAAAATGGAGGAATATTGCAAATAATGTGGTAGCAGAGATAACACCAGGAGGCAGCGCAGATGAAAACTCGCACACACACGAGCTTTTAAATCTCTGCACCAAATTCACCTTAAACCAGCAAATAATAGTCTACAAGATTGGAGAATACACTGGACCTCATCTTCACTAACAATGATGATCTGATACGAAATGTCATCATATCAAAAACGATATACTCAGATCACAACATAATAGAGGTCCATGACATGTGCATGAGGGGGCCCCAGATCGACAAAATGTGATCAGTCGCGAGGGAGCCTTCTCCAATTTCAACTTCAATAACAAAACATAAGGTGGGACCAAGTAAACCAAATCCTAAATGATATAAACTGGAAGATAGCTCAAGCATCACGGATCCCAACCTATGTCTAGAAGAAATTAACTCTGTGGCACTTGAGGTTTGCTCATGTTAAATCTCTTTAAGGGAAAAGTATGGAGAAGATAAACTAGAGTGAGAGGCGCTCTCATACAGGCGAAGGCAAAGAACAGAGCGGCTAAAGAGGCCAATATATCTTGAAACACGTAGGGAGGCACTGGTCAGAGAAATAGCAAAACACGAAATTAAAACTAAAGGGAATCTACAGGAATCAACAAACGCTTGAAGAACTAAAATATAAATGAAATTGAAAGAAACCCAAAGTATTTCTTTTTTCTATGCCAAAAACAAAGTCGAGAACAACATCCAGTATTGGGCCCTACTAAAACGAGATGGGCCTTACACAGATGACAGCAAGGAAATGAGTGGAGGTACTAAAGTCCTAGCATGACTCAGCTTTTAGTGAGCCAACCAGACTAAACGTTGAAGACCTAAATGATTTTTTTATGAGAGTGCCACAGAATTTGGTACACCTGTAGTCTATCTGACATTACCCTGACGCCACATGACTTTGAAAAAGCGATAAATGACATGCCCATGCACTCCGCTCCAGGCCCCGACTCATGGAACTCATGTCTTTACTCTTTTAGAATCAAGAACTTGTAAGAAGCCTCTTACCACATGCTTTTAACATCCTATGAGAGGGAGCATGGACACTGGGCCGCCTTGAAGTTACTAAAAACAACATACATAGCCCCTACTCCAAAATCACGAGCGGCCAGCACCACTCCACATCTCTCAGCATCACATGATGGTGAACCACAAGTCAGCCCTATTCAACACGCTCCGTCCACCCTGACAGCAGCCAGCGCATCCACTGTCCTCAGCCATGCAACCGGCGGCCTCAGCCAGCGCAACCGCTGCCTCAGCCAGCGCAACCACTGCCTCAGCAACCGCTGCCTCAGCCATCGCAACCACTGCCTCAGCCAGCGTAACCTCTGCCTCAGCCAGTGTAACTACTGCCTCAGCCAGCGTAAATCCTGCCTCAGCCAGCGCAACCACTGCCCTCAGCCATTGGCGTAACCGCTGCCTCAGCCAAAGCGAGACACAACCATCTTGGCCCACAAGAGCAACGCTGCCTCAGCCAGTGCAACTACTGCCTCAGCCAGCGAATCTTGCCTCATCCAGCATGGGGGTCAGCGTCTCAGCCAGCGTAACCGCTGCCTCAGCCAGTATAACCACTGCCCAACCAACACCTCGAACCAAGAAACAACTAAAAACCATAACCAGAAGCCTCTAGTCACTAGTGACCAACCGAGAAATAACTAAAGAAACAAAAAGGCACAATCACCGTGACTGGAATAATACACAAATAACCCGGCACATAGGGAGAGAGAGCACACGCACGCCGGTCCGACTTGGACCATTTGCAAAGTCCAAGTCGGAGCGAAACGTCAGTCAGAGGTCTTCTGCTATGTGCGGGTTATTTATGTAAGAAACAACTAACCCCAACCAATGGCCAACACCTGTTAAAATACTCTAGCTAACAAACATAGCAACTCTGACTGGAAACCACGCAGATCTCCAATGACTTAATTATCTTCCAGGACAGCATAGAAACACAGATTGAACTGACCGATACATTGCATCTACGATGGACTGATCAGTTAGAATCAAATGGACCACCCTCATGATATCCCAAACTCCTCGGCAAGTTGTATATGTATTAATGTCGACTTCATATCAACTCTGATCAATTCATGCCACATATACAGAGGCCGGGCTCTTTCAACACCCAAAACTTATCCTCCAAAAGGAAATTTTACATCTTCGAGGGTCTCCACCCTCAGTACAAAAATTGAAGATTAAATAAATATACCTATCCAGTTACTATCACTCTTCATTTTTACATCCTTACCTATTTTCCTCCACCTTCCCTCTTCCTCCCTCTGTTCGCTCATACTTTTACAATGACCTATCCAAAAATCATAGGAGACGATACATACATGAGTAAAAATTACATCACTCTTAGTTTTTTTAATGCTTGTAAGGGATTTTGGGAAACTAGCACTGTCTATTTACATCATTTTCATGGAGATAACTGCTTGGTAAGAACAGCCAGCTTCTGAATGAAAATACGTAAGTCGGGGAACATCACATAATATATTTATTATATACATATCAACCATACTTAATATGTGTTTGGCAGTTTAAATGGTGCCTGTATATTATTAGTTTTTTGGCTGCAATATCTTTATAGCCTAGACATAAATCCAATGGTCAAGTGAATATGTCTAACAGCAGAAGATATTCAGAGCTTACATTGTGGGGCAACTATTACTTACTAACACTGTAAATAATTATTATGGAGCTACTAATATTGGGGCAATCTTATATTAACACTGTGTGGCAACTATTATATTTACTGGCCACTTGCTTATTGACAGATAGGTTTACAGGAGCTCCTGACAAAGACCAGTGAGCACGGGAAAGGTTTTGCCATCGAAAGCCAAAGAGTGGCTTTCCTGGGGCTGGTTGTGGATATGATGGGTGACCTTGCTGTTTGGAATACAGTTCATTACAGTGGCGTTCTCAGCGGTCGCAGTCAGCCGTCATTCAGTAAGTCATTCAGTGTCATCAGTGTCAGTCAGTCATTAGCATGCCGTCCAGTCGTCAGTCAGTGTCAGACACACAAACTTGGCGCCTACATCTTGTTAAAAGGCTGCCATGGGTTATGCCTGTCTAAGGAGAAACTGCACCTCTAAGACTTGGCCAGGAGGCCTTTTCATGTTGGTGTCATGATTTGGCGACAGCAAGATATAGTACTTAAAGCATCAAAACACAATTCACTCCATTCACAGCCCGGCTTAAAGGGCGTGACGCGTATGACCCCCTTTCCCCCAAACCCATATTATTTGCAATTTTTTTTCAACATACAGTGGTACCTCGAAAAACGATGGTCCCCCAAAAACGCCCCTTTTATGTAAGTTTTTTTTTTAAATGCTTTTGTAGGTATATTTTGGGGGGGAAAAGGACCAGTCTATTTTACATTATTCCTTATGGGGATAAATTCGTTTGGTAATGGCACTTGAACAGCATTTCGAACGAAAATACCTAACTCGAGGTACCACTGTATATCTTCTCACATCCCAAACCCAGTCATTCTGGCCAACACTGTTAACCCTTTAAACCCCTTTTACGATTTATATATATACGCCCTTTCGAGCCAGTGTTTCGAACGTATATACAGTGGTCCCGGGGTTTTTCCCAAAAAATTTGTTCCAGAATGCTGCTCAAGTGCCATACGGGGCGAATTTACTTCCCCTTTAAAAAATAATGTCACGTAGGTTATTTATTTCAGACCCCCAAAATACACTTAAAGGACTTACGAAAATACACTTTCATAAATGTTCGAAATTTTGGAGATGCATGAAAACCGGGGGGACCACCGTATCAAACTCTAGCGGCTTCAAATCAAACGGGAGAAGCTGGTAGGCCACATATGAGAGAATTGTGGTCAGTGTGCGCGGTATAAAAAACCCGCAGCACGCACTGCATAATGAGAAAAAAAAAACTGACCATTTTTCTGGAATTTAAAACGCAGACTTTAAGGTGTATTTTCGTATAGTATTTATGGTTGTATTCTTTTTTTTCTGGTCTCATGTGATAGAATGGAAAACATATTACTGGAATAGAGATGATTTTGATTAGTTTCATTATGAAAACAATCTTAAAATTGAGCTCAAAGTAGCGGAAATGTAAAATTTTTGCCAATGTTCAAGAGTAAACAAATCACGCCAAGCGTCCAATACACATCAACTGGTGAGTCTAATATTCTTTCACAAGTGCACAGATAAGTCAGACAGAATCAAAATAAGTCACTGACTTTTTTGGGTTATCCTAGGTTCTCTACACATATGCTGCTATGTATGATAATCTTTGTAACTGCATCTGTGTATACCTGAATAAACTTACTTACAGTTTACGGGAAGGAAAAACAAATTCCTATTCCCTCAAGAGGCCACCTTGTTGTTGTTCAGCGGGGAACACCACCCGCCCCCGACCCCACCATTCGTATTTCATACGCGTCAAAAAGAGTCCTTTGCTACAAGCCAGCTGTGTTTGTGAAGAATAAGAGAGAGTGAATTGTGTTTTGATCTTTAAATTACTATATCTTGTATCTGCCAAACAATCATGACACCCAGTAGGCATACCAGTGTTGCTCAAAGTGGCAAGAAAAGGTATAAGTATTTAAGTCTTAGAATTAACGAAGAAAACAAAGATATTAGACAAGACATAACCCGTGGCCGTAATGAAGTGTTACTTTGTACACATAAAAAGATGTAAACATAAGTTTGTGTGACTCACTGACTGACTTGACTGACTTACTGAATGACTTGACTGACTTACTGAATGACTTACTGAATGACTTACTGAATGACTTGACTGACTTACTGAATGACACTGGAACTTGGGGTACCACTGTAATAGAACTGTATTCCAAAACTAACAAAAGTCACCCACCTCCTGCTCTCCACATCCACAATGGCCCAAGTGAATCGAAAAGAGAGAGAATTGCTCTTTGGCTTTCCGATGAACGCCCCCAGAACCTTCCCGTGCTCACTGAGGATCTTTGTCAAGGCTTCCTGTAAGAAAATTAACCATTATAACCTATCTGTCAATAGAAAACAAATTGTTGGTAAATATAATAGTTGCCACACAGTTGTTGGTAAATATAATAGTTGCCCCACAATTGTTGGTAAATATAATAGTTGCCCCACAATTGTTGGTAAATATAATAGTTGCCCCACAATTGTTGGTAAAATATAAAGATAATAATACTACTTTATTTAGACATGGTACAAAGATACATTGTTGGGTTTACATGATACATAGGTATAAAAGAGATGTACATGCCAAAAGCCCCTAATATGCTGT
Organism: Cherax destructor; assembly: GCA_009830355.1. Classification (NCBI taxonomy): domain Eukaryota; kingdom Metazoa; phylum Arthropoda; class Malacostraca; order Decapoda; family Parastacidae; genus Cherax; species Cherax destructor. Next base: position 30,013 of record WNWK01014774.1, read on the forward strand.
GCATTGCAGGCATTTTTAGGACTACTTAGACTACATGGTAAAAAATTATGGTTGATAATGTATATAATAAGTATAATTGTGTACAGTGGTTCCCCGACTTACGATATTTTTTCATTCCAGAATGCTGTTCAAGTGCCATTACCAAACGAATTTATCTCCATAAGAAATGATGTAAAATAGAATAGTCCTTTTAGACCCCCAAAATTACACTTACAAAAGCATTAAAAAAAAAAAACTTACATAAAAGGGTGAGTTTGGGGACCATCGTAAGTCGGGGTACCACTGTATCTATGTTATAAAGTTTGAATATAAGTTGAACATATCAATGTATGTATTATTCATAACAGTTTTTTACATTTAGGTGAGTAATCAGGTTTTTACATTTAAGTGATTATTCTACTTTGTTGAGAATGTTTGGTATTGAGCATTTAGGTTTGGGTGAGGTGGTTTTTTAGCATCTTTTTGAATTGGGGTACAGGCAGGGTTTCCTTGGCAATGGCAGGTAATGAATTCCAAAATTTCGTGCCTTTTATATGCATTGAGTTTTTACATAGTGTTAGATGGACACGGGGAACATCGAGGAGTGATCTGTGTCTAGTGTTATGGTCATGTGTTCTGTTAAAATTGGTAAGGAGAAGTTTGAGTGGTGGGTTAATATTTGCATAGAGTGTTCTATGTATGTAGTAGGCACAGTAAAAAGTATGAATGTCTTGTATGGTGAGTAAGTTTAGATTTTTTAAAATTTGTGGAGTATGTTGTCTGGAGTGTGAATGTGTTATCATTCTAACTGCTGCCTTTTGTTATGTTATTAGTGGTCTGAGATTAGTTATTGATGTAGATCCCCATCGCATATTCCATAGGTGAGGTAGGGGTAAATGAGTGAGTGATATAGGGTAAGGAGAGCTGGTTGTGGAACATAGTTCTGTATCTTGGATAGTATTCCCACGGTCCTTGAAACTTTCTTGGAAATTTGTTGTATATGTGTATGAAATTTGAGGCCACTGTCAAGATGGATTCCTAAGAATTTTCCCTCTGTGAGTTTTGTGATAGGGGACCCGTTTATCATTATGTTAAGTGGTGCGTTTGTAGCTCTGTTCCCAAACTGGATAAAATAGGTTTTATCAATATTGAGAGTAAGTTTGTTGGTCATCATCCAGGTAGATATTTTCTGCAATTCAGTATTTACAGTGTTGGCTAGTATGTCTGGGCTTGGGTGCGAGATAACGTATGTAGTGTCATCTGCAAATAGTATGGGTTTGAGTAGTTGAGATGCATTTGGTAGGTCGTTAATGTAAATGAGAAAGAGAAGTGAGCCAAGAACACTTCCCTGTGGGACACCTACTGTAATAGTTTGCGCCGTAGAGCTAGCTCCATTTGTGTGCACATATTGGTTTCTGTTGCTAAGGTATGATTTTAGGTAGTTGAGGGAGTGCCCTCTTATACCATAGTGTGATAATTTTAGGTGTAACAGATCATGGTAAACTGTATCAAAAGCTTTACGTAAATCAATGAAGATGCCCACTGGGATTTCTTTTTTTCTCAAGAGCGGTGTAAATTATTTCTAACATGTGTATAATGGCATCATTTGTATTTTTATTAGGCCTGAATCCAAATTGACAGTGGTTGAGTACGTTGTTGGAGGTGAGGTAGGAATATATTTGTCTATGAATTAATTTTTCAAAGATTTTGGAGAGAAGGGGTAAGTTAGATATCGGCTTGTACTTATTCAGGTCTGTTTGATCTCCTCCTTTATGTATGTATGGACGTTTTATTTCTTTGTAAAGGTTACAATGTGTAATTACAATTTTCACTTGTTACATACAAAGAGAGCCACTATCATGCCGGGGCATTTCTGGCAGACTAATCCTAGTACATACAGTGGACCCCCGACATTCAATCGGTCTGAGTATTGGTCAATTCAAGTTTCAATGGCTGTTTTCGGTACAATTTTCCCCCGCCAACCGGTCATTCCCCCCGACTATCGGTCTGGGTACCAGACCTGTCCACCTGCCCGCGCTTGCACGCCTCGCCGCGCAGGCGTCGTGAGCCAGTCTAGCGTTGTTTACCATTGAGAGAACATTACCCAGCGCGCTCATTCAAACATTTCACAATAAATTTATTGTGTTTATTGCTGGTTTAGTGATTGTCACTGTGAAATAAGTCACCATGGGTCCAAAGAAGCTTCCTAGTGGCACCCCTGTGGTAAAGGAAGTGAGAAACACCATCGAACTGAAGAAGGAGATAGTAGAAAAATATGAGTGGCGTACGTGTGAGGGAGCTTGCCAGGATGTACAACAAAAACCAATCTACTATCACCTCTATCCTGGCAAAGAGAAAATAAATCAAGGAAACTAATGTTGCAAAAGGTGTTGACATGTTTGCCAAAAATAGATCAAAAACAGTGGATGAGGTTGAGAAGTTGTTGGCGGTGTGGATCAATGAAAAACGGATAGCGGGTGATAGTGTTTCCACAGCGATAATTTGTGAAAAGGCAAGGCAGTTGCACGCAGATCTTGTCAAGACAATGCCTGGAACCAGTGCTGATGTGAGTGATTTTAAAGCCAGCAAAGGCTGGTTTGACAGATTTAGGAAACGTAGTGGCATACACAGTGTTGTGAGGCATGGTGAGGCAGCCAGTTCAGACAAACATGTGGCTGAAAAATTTGTACAGGAATTCAAGGGGTTAATACACACTGAAAAATTCGAACCCCAACAAGTGTTTAATTGTGATGAAACATGCCTGTTTTGGAACAAAATGCCAAACAGGACCTACATTACTCAGGAGGAAAAGGCACTGCCAGGACACAAGCCTATGAAAGACAGGCTAACTTTAATGTTGTGTGGTAATGCTAGTGGGGATTTCAAAGTGAAGCCTTTAACCCTTTGAGGGTCGAGAGGCCCTCTCCCAAACATGTTCTCAGGGTCGAAAAATTTTCAGAAAAAAATAAATTATTTTTTCTTATAAAATGATAGAGAATCTTTTTCCGATCATAACGCCACCAAAATTATGAAATTTGATTGGAAAACTAACAGAGTTATGCTCTCGCGAAGCTAGTGGTATCGATGACATTTACGCAGCGGCGATTTCGCCCAATTTTAGCCCTATTTTTGGCAAATTCCAATGTTTCAGTCTACTAAAATTATAGCTATTTCGCTAGAGTTCCATTTGTTCTATCAATTGAGTATAAGAAATCGCCAATTTACTGATTTCAACTACCCAATAAGGTGGTCAGAAATTGGCAATTTGGCCAATTTCACACAAATTTCAAAATAGGGTCCAGAATAAACGAGACAGACATTCCTGCCACTCAAATAACATTTTATCTGTTCATTAGTCACGTCTCCAGGCCCCTCTTACATTACTTTTGCTTTCCATTTTGAATTTTTATTCTCACAAAAAAATAGGAGATTTACTGTTATGTATACAACTGCATCATTGTAGAAACGGTATAAATAATATCAGTGCACTTGTGCAAGAATATTAGACATGCCAGTTGATGTGTATTGGACGCATGGCATGATTTGTTTACTCTTGAACATCGACAAAAATCAAACATTTTTGCTACTTTGCGCTCAGTTTCAAGGTACAGTGGTCCCTCGGTTTTTGTGCATCTCCAAACTCGAACATTTATGTAAGTGTATTTTCGTAAGTGCTGTTGCAAGTGTATTTTTGAGGGTCTGAAATAGACTAACCTACATGACATTATTTCTTAAGGAAGTAAATTCGTTCGGTAATGGCACTTGAGCAGCATTCTGGAACGAATTTTCGGCGAAAACCGAGGGACCACTGTACTTGTCATCGTAAAACCAATCAAAATCATCACTATTTCTGTAATATATCTTCCATTCTATCGAATGAGACATAGAAAACCAGAATACAACCACAAATACCATACGAAAATACACCCGAAAGTCGCTGTTTTAAACCAAAAAACGGCTGGAGTTTTTTTTTTCTCATTATGCACTGCGTGCTTCAGGATTTTTTTATACTGCACACACTGACCATGCAAACCCATTCTTTCATATGTAGGCACCACAGCCAGGCACCAGGCAGCAACATCAAGGCTGCTCCTATATTTTACCATTCCCTGGGCCGTTGAGACTCCAGCAATGGTCTATTTGCAGGAACTGTTGTAACAACACACAAGGAACTTACAGTGACAAGAAAACTGATGGTGACTACAGCGAAATGGACCAAATATGACCAAAAGAGGAGACCGGCATTCAAATACCAGACCCGCTACCAGACGTACAATCCTGACAAGCAACGTTCTCCACTACACTGAAGTGACTGACTCCCATATCAACTGCACAGTGTTAATGTGAAGTCAACATAAGGGAAAACCTAATCAACAAAATACAAGGAAACTGACAGGTCTGTAATGTACAGTAGACCCTCATTTAGCACGACTTTATGTTGCGCGTTTTGGGTATTACGCGATTGAAGAATTGCGGCACATTTTTATCTAACACGACGTAAACCTTATATTACGCGATTCACTGGCGGGGAAAAATTTTGAGCGCGCGGTCGCCTGCGGTGGGCTAAACCATTGAGTCAGTGGGGGAGTCCTAGTGCTATCCCCAGCCACCCTCACCCACCCACGCATCCCTCCCAGCGTTCAGTTTGGTTCGTACACGTGCAGGACAACAATAATCGGGAAGATCGCTGTGTTTATTTACATACATTTTCTCATTTTCACTGCATTTTGATAAATCTGCCAAGCAATCATGGCACCCAGTAAGCATACAAGTGTTCCACCAAGTGATAAGAAAAGGTTTAAGCGTTCAAGTCTAGGAATTACCAAGAAAATCGAGATATTAGATAAGCTAAGAGTGGCTCACGTGTGGTGGATATAGTGAGGGCCTATGGCGTTAATGAAGCGTCGGTTCGTACAATTAGGAAGAATGAGGCGAATATACGAGCTTGTGTAATGAATAACCCAAAATGTGACCTCATGAAAAGAATGACACGTAGGTCCCAACAAGTAAATAAAACAGAAAACTTGTTGCTTGAGTGGATCGAACAGAAAACAAAGAAAGGTGCACCACTTAATTTCATCTTAATTAGGGAAAAGGCATTACAGTTGTTTAAAGCAGTGTGTGACAAGGAAGGAAGGCCTGAAAATGAGTGTGTGTTTAGCGCAGGCTGGTTTCACAACTTTAAGTTGCATAATAAGTTGCATAATATTAAGTTTTCTGGTGAAAGTGCTTCAGCTGATCATACAGCAGCAAATAATTTCCTGCTGAATTTCAGGAACTTATTTCTGAGGGTGGCTATAAGCCACAGCAAGTGTTTAATGCTGACGAGACAGGTGTTTTCTGGAAGAAAATGCCAACACGAACTTATATCAGTCAGCAAGAGAAAAGTGCACCAGGCTTCAAGGCAGCAAAGGATCGCTTCACCTTGCTCCTTTGCGGTAATGCATCAGGTGATTTCAAGTGTAAGCCCATGGTTATTTACCGCTCTAAGACTCCTCGTCCTTTGAGAGGTGTGGATAAAAACACCTTACCAGTAATTTGGAAGTCAAACCAGTCAGCATGGATGACAGAGGAAATATTTATTGACTGGTTTAAGCATCACTTTATTCCTGAAGTCAAGTTTTACCTGCACAGCAAGAACCTTGCATTCAAGGCTCTCTTCATTCTTGATAATTCCCGTACTCATCCACAAGCTTTGCTGGATGTGACCCCACATATAAAAGTTGTATTTTTACCTCCAAATACAACATCTCTGATACAACCACTGGATCGGGAGTTATTCAGACATTCAAGTGTAACTACACAAAAAAGTTATAAAAAACTAGTTGCATCAATGGACTCTGACTCCAACCTGGCAGTACCAAGCTTCTGGAGAAAATTTAACATTGCAGATGCCATCAGCTATGCTAGAAGTGCATGGAATGAAGTGCCCCAATCAACATTAAATGCAGGCTGGGGAAAGTTATGGCCTTCTGTAGTTAATTGTTTCACTGGTTTTCCCTTGCTTGAGAGTCAGGTTCAGGAAATTGTTCAGCTGGCAAGGAGATTACCAGGTGATGGTTTTGAAGATATGAATGAAGATGATGTGAATGAACTCTTAGAAGATAATGATGAAGACATGAGTCCAGAGGAAATGTTGGCAGAGTTTGATGCACAGATACAAGGGAGGGAGATAACAGAAGAAGATGAAGAAGAACCTGAAGAAAAACAGTTAACATTGCAGCAGTTACGTGAGCAGTTCCATGTTGCTGCTAAACTAGCAGACTTTTTCATTGAAGAGGACCCTGACAAAGCTAGAAGCAGGGCTTTGAAACGGGGTCTAGACCAGCTGATGATGCCTTACCGTCAGCTGTATAATGAAATGCAGAATAAAAGAGCCCAGAGATCCATTACAGAATTTATGCACACACCAATACAACCATCGACTTCAGCACCAGGACCTCTACCATCCACTTCTACCGACAACCAACAACCATCCACCTCAGCCCAGTAGGGCCACACCATCCATATCTACTCTTCACTACAATCCACAAACATCATTACCCACAATTTAAGGTAAGAAATACTATTATTTCTTCAATTTTTGCAAGATCTGTTGGTCTAAAAAAACTTGTTTGGCTTTTTGGGGACTCCCAGGAACATAACCCTATTTTTCCCATAAGTTCTTTTAATTATCTAACACGATTTTACCTAACACGACGTTTTCAGGAACGTAACTACCGTGCTAAATGAGGGTCTACTGTAGTGTAGTGTCGATTTTTTTCCCTCAGTGCCAGGTGAGGGGTGGAAGTGATAATTTAAACATGGCTGACTGACATTCAATCACCAGCTACTGCCAGATGTACAACTACGAAGCGACATTCTAATTATACTGACAGTACCTGACCATCATATCAACTGCAGCAGTGTTAATGGGAGGGAAAAACAGGAGAAACCGATAAATCTACAAAACAAACTCCAGAAAACTGTCAAGCTATACCAGCAGTTCTCCCTCAGTGCTAAATGTGGGAAAGAAGTGAATAGTTAACCAACCAAGGATATTTTTAATAGCGGACTTCCATATTAATGACCAGTGTACATTAGGAGGGAAACATAGGAGAAAACGCCAAATCTAACGACAAAACTCCAAGGAATCTGTCAGGGGCAGTGGCTGTTTTTTTCCCTCACTGCTTTTAAAAATGGCTGACACATCAACTCTACGAGGAATAGCAACAACGACGAGCCCCGCTATATGGGATTGATGGGGCTGTGTGCGGACATCGCCTTTGAAAAACTTCTTTTTACACTGCCAGGATGGAAATGAGTTAGAAGTGTGATAGGGGAAGCCGGACTATGAAGTGAGGAGTGATGGGAGTTTACGAAGGAAGGGGACAAGTGAGGGGTAATCCGGGTATGTGATAACAGAAAACTTACTAGTAACCAGTGGTGATTTCTAGAGTAGATACTAGGCATTGCTAGGTGTCTGATAGGATCAGTGGTTTCTTTTTAATAAAAAGTAAAGAAAAGAAAACCAATTTTTATTGTAAAATGATAAAGGGTGAAGAGTAACTATGGCTGGCATCAGAGGGGTTCAGGCTGCCATAATGATATTTATCATTATTGTGCATTTCTCGAAAGAAGGAAATCAGTCATGGGGTCTGGAAAAGGTGAATGAGGTGATAGCTCCCTGGAAAGTAAAAGCCCAACAGTGGCCATCATACCAGAAACGTAAGTGCCACTATCGCCGCAATGTTTGGCAACCCCACATCTCCAAAACAAAAGTGGCGCACAGCTTTTATAGTGGCTCTATTAAGTGGCGATATTCATACTAATCCAGGACCTCCATCTATGGTACAGGTGCAAAACAGACAGATAAGTCAAGGTGATAATGACGGTCTAGTAGCTAGTAATGATAACAACACTATATGTAATGCACAGACAATAGAACCATTGTTATCTCAGACACCACCAGACATTTGTATACACTGTACTAAGGTACGAAAGAAGAACAGTAAACATACCATATGTAAGAGATGTATGGGGTGGGTACATAATGGATGTATGTTCAATTATGGTAATAGTGCCAGATTTCATTTTGTTTGTAACAAATGCACTTTGGCACAGTTACCCTTTAGCAATGATGACATTCATTTTCCTATTTTTAATGCTAATGACCCCTTGCCATTTATTGCTGATTATGATTGTCTTAGGAAAACAGGCCTTTACTTTATTCATGTCAACGCAAGATCACTTCTTCCAAAATTGGCAGAGATTAGGATTCTAGCTAACAGAACTAGAGCGGCAGTTATATCCATCTCGGAATCCTGGTTGGATGATACGGTGACTGACGATGATGTCAAAATAGAAGGCTACAATATAAAACACTTAGATAGGAATAGAAAAGGTGGTGGGGTATGTGCCTACATAAAGAACGACTTAGCCTATAATCAAAGACCTGATTTAAATGACAATAAACTGGAGATTCTATGGTTTGAAGTGTTGCTACCCAAGACCAAACCCATCTTAGTAGGAACTAGTTATCGCCCTCCCACCCATGACCAGTTCTTAGAGGACTTTTCGAGAGTCTTGTCAGGACTTGATAACAATGACGAGACAGTAATATTAGGAGACTTCAACATCTGTTTTCAACAGCAAAATAACGGGCTATGTAAAAGATATAAGCAAATTCTGGATTTAAATAGTTACACGCAACTAATTAATACACCAACCCGGATCACACAGTTCTCAGCCACCCTAATTGACCACATACTTTGTAACTGCCCTGAGAACATTAGTCAGTCAGGGGTCATTACCACAGGTCTTAGTGATCATTTCATCATTTACTGTACCAGGAAAATTACTAGGGAACGGATAGGCCTACACAGACAATAAAAGTTAGGTCAACTAGAAACTACAGTAAAGAAACACTGGTAAATATGCTACACAATTGTGACTGGTCAGTGATAACAAGTTGCACGGACGTAAATGATGCCTGGGAAAAATTCAAAACAATGTTCACTGCCATCCTTGATAATATTGCACCAGTTGAAGAGGTTAGGATTAAACGAAGAACTGAACCCTGGATGACTACTGAGATATTAGATAATATGAAATTCAGAGACCAGTTGATAAAAAGATTTAACCCTTTGACTGTCGGAGGCCCCATTCTGAAACTGTCATTCTATGTCGGAAAATTTTGGAAAAAAAAAATTATTTTTTCTTATGAAATGATAGAGAATCTTTTCCCGATGGTAATGACACCACAAGTATGAAATTTGATTGAAAACTTACGGAATTACGCTCTCGCAAAGTTAGCGATGTCAGTGATATATACGCATCAGCGATTTCGCCGAATATAAGCCCTATTTTCGGCCAATTCCATTGAGACAGTCGACCAAACTCATAGCTATTTCTTTAGAACTACATTTGTTCTATCAATTGAGTACAAGAAATCACCAATTTACCGATTTCAACTACCCAATAAAGTGGTCAGAAAATGGCAATTTCGCCAATTTCATGCAAAATAAAAAAGATATCAATTTCAAAATAGGGTCCAGAATAAACAATGCAGACATCCCTAGCACTAAAATAAGATGTTATCTGTTCATTAGTCACGTCTTTAGGCCCCTCTTACATTACTCTTGCTTTCTATTTTGATTTTTTATTCACACAAAAAATAGAAGATTTATTGTTATGCAGACTATTGCATTATTGTAAAAATTGTATAAATAATATCTGTGCACTTGTGAAAGAATATTAGACTCACCAGTTGATGTGTATTGGACGCGTGGTGTGATATGTTTACTTTTGAACATTGGCAAAAATCGAACATTTCCGCTACTTTGAGCTCAATTTCAAGATCGTTTACATCATGAAACTAATCAAAATCATCTATATTTCTGTAGTATGTTTTCCATTCTATCAAATGAGACCATGAAAAAGAGAATACACCCATAAATACTATACGAAAATACACCTCAAAGTCGGCGTTTTAATCCAAAAATACGGTCGGAGTTTTTTTTTCTCATTATGTACTGCTTGCTGCAGGATTTTTTTTATACTGCGCACACTGACCACACAGACCTATTCTCTCACATGTGGGCCTACCAGCTTTCTCCTGCTTGATTTGAGGCCGCTAGAATTTAGGTGTATAAATACGTCCGAAACATTGGCTCGTAAGACGTATATATACGTCCGAAACAGTCAAAGGGTTAAGGCAGACAGACAGGATATTGCAGCACTAAATGAATTCCAAAGGGTGAGGAACAAAGTGCAGAGGCTTATAAAAGGCGCAAAGGCAAGACACTATTGCTCAAAGATCGAAGAGTACAAGAATAATCCTAGAAAGCTCTGGTAACAACTCAAACAGTTGGGGTATAGCCATAAACCCGTAGATAGATCTAACATAGTTCTAAATGTCGATAACGAGGTATGCCACGAAACAACTAAAGTGGCAAATTGTTTTAATTCATACTACACAATTGTCGCATCAACACTAGTAAGTAAGCTACCAGCTGCATCAAATACCTTTAACACAGACTCTGATAAATTTAAAACATACTATACCAATAAAGGAGTAACTCCAAACAGTTGTCAACTAGTAAGTGTATTTCATGACTTCGTGCAAAAAGAACTAAGCAGGTTAAACCCAATTAAGAGCACCGGCCCAGATAACATCCCGTCTAAATTCCTAAAAGATGGTGCCTCTGAACTGGCAATCCCCATTGCTCACATAATAAATTTGTCCATCACCACTAATACAGTGCCAGATGGGTTCAAGGAGGCCAGAGTTACTCCTATCTTCAAGAAAAATAGTAGGTCTGATGTCAGCAACTATAGGCCTGTTAGTATACTCAGTGTAATATCCAAAATTCTAGAGAGGGCGGTGTACTGTCAAGTAGTTAAATATCTTAAGTGACAACAACATTCTTCATAGTTACCAATCAGGCTTTAGGAGATCTTACTCAAGCGACACCTCCCTAATTAATCTGATGGATTACATGAGAACTGAAATGTCTATTGGGAACCTCATTGGAATGGTAACTTTAGACTTGCAAAAGGCCTTCGATACTGTCAACCACAATATATTATGTAAGAAACTTCAAGCTATCGGCATAGGTTCCACAGACTGGTTTAAGTCCTATCTTAGCAACAGGAAACAAATTGTCAAAATCAACAAAACGGAATCAGAACCACTGCCGATAGCATGTGGAGTTCCCCAAGGTAGTATTCTGGGTCCTTTATTATTCCTGTGTTATGTAAATGATATGCCCATCAGTGTCAAGTGCAAACTCCTACTGTATGCGGATGACAGTGCTCTGCTAGTGTCAGGTAAAGACCCACAAGATATAGCTAATGTATTAACACTGGAACTGGAGTCCTGCAGCAAATGGTTAGTAGACAACAAACTATCGTTACATCTCGGGAAAACAGAAGCCATACTCTTTGGCACGAAATATAAACTGAGCAGGGCAAATAATTTTAATATCCGGTGTAATGGGAAATCCATCACTTCAGTTTCCTCAGTAAAATATCTGGGAATCCCTTTGACCCATGCATGTCAGGAGAATTGATAGGGAACAGTGTAGTAAAGAAAGCGAATGCCAGACTGAAGTTCCTCTACAGACAAGCACAGTGTCTACCTACTGAGGCTCGCAGGACCCTATGTCTAGCCCTTATACAATGTCATATGGACTACGCTTGCTCTTCATGGTACTCTGCCTTGACAAAAACTGAAAGATAAGCTGCAAATCACCCAGAACAAAATGGTAAGATTCATCCTGGACCTGGGTCCAAGAGAGCATGTAGGCCAGGATGAATTACAACAATTGGATATGCTGAATATTGAAGACAGAGTAAAACAACTTAAATTAAATCAAGTTTATAAAATTGCTCACAAACAGTGTCCAGAATATCTTGCTGCCAATTTTGTCAAGGCTGGGAACCAAAGCAGTCATAGTACTAGGGGGAGAGAGCACAACTTTGTAGTTCCCACAGTCAGTGGCCAGGCTTCAAACACCTTTTATTGTACAGCAATAAAGGAATGGAACAGACTGCCTGCACATGTCAAAGCCAGTCACAGCATGAGCCAGTTCAAAAGAAAACCAAAAGGTACCTAATGAATGTAGCGACAGAAAGGGAGGAGAATGATTTTTATTTTTTAGCTAACACACATGTATATGTAAATAACTCTTTTACCTTATTCCTAGTATACATATATCCTTTATAATATAATGACATATATATCCTACAATGTAAAAATTAAGGTATAAAAAGGACCCCAATGGAAATAAGTCACTCTGTCTGACTTTTTTGGGTTATCCTAGTTTCTCTACACATATGCTGCTATGTATGATAATGTATGTAAATGTATTTGTGTATACCTGAATAAACTTACTCACTTACTTACTTAGGCCTGCCAGCTTTCTTCCACCAGATTTGAAGGCACTAGAATTTAGGCGTACAAGTACGTGACCAACCCTGGCTGCACTGACTCCACCAATATTCAAAACCTAAACTTACTCACCATACAAGACATCCATACTTTTACTGTGCCTATTACATACATAGAACACTCTATGCAAATATTAACCCACCACTCAAACTTCTCCTTACCAATTTTAACAGGACACATGACCATAACACTAGACACAGATCACTCCTCGATGTTCCCCTGTGTCCATCTAACACTATGTAAAAACTCAATGCATATAAAAGGCACGAAAATTTGGAATTCATTACCTGTCATTGCCAAAGACACTCTGCCTGTACCCCAATTCAAAACGATGCTAAAAAACCACCTTCTCACCCAAAGCTAAATGCTCAATATCAAACATTCCCAACAAAGTAGAATAATCACTTAAGTGTAAAAAACTTACTAATCACTTAAATGTAAAAACCTGTTATGAATAATACATACTAACATTTACATTATAATGACCACATAAACTGTAACTGCATTGCAATTAATTGTTCTAAATGTTATCTCACTCAATTAGTTGCATTGCTACAATTAATTCATATGTCCAACTTATATTCAAACTTTATAACTTAGATACACAATTATACTTATTTTATAAATTATCAACCATAACTTTTACCATGTAGTCTACAATTAAGTAGTCCTAAGAATGCCCGCAATGCACAGCATATTAGGGGCTTTTGGCATGTATATCTCATCAATAACTATGTATCTTGTCTACCCAACCATGTATCACTGTACCATGTCTCAATAAAGTATTATTATTATTATTATTATTATTATTATTATTATTACTGACGTACTAGTACTGGACTGACCCTCAAAGGGTTAATAGTGTATCACTCTGAAAATCCCAGTGTGTTCAAGAAACACAATGTGAACAAGAATAATTTGTGTGTGTTTTGGAAGGCTAACACCAAGGCATGGGTCACGAAGGCAATTTTCCTGGAATGGCTCACTGGAGTGTTTGGCCCCAATGTGAAGAAATACCTCCTGGAACAGAAATTGAGACTAAAGTGCCTCCTGCTACTGGACAATGCTCCTGCTCATCCTCACAACTTGGAAGACTATTTGTCTGAGGACTTCAGTTTTATAAAAGTGAAGTTCTTACCTCCTAACACCACTCCTCTCCTCCACTCCATGGACCAGTAGGTCATTTCTAACTTCAAGAAACTGTACACAAAAGCAGTGTTTCAAAAGTGCTTTGAAGTGACCTCGGACACTGAGTTGACCCTAAGAGTTCTGGAAAGATCACTTCAGTATTCTCCATTGCATAGGCCTTATAGGTAAGGCTTGGGAGGAGTGACTTCCAGGACTTTGAACTCTGCTTGGAGACCACCGTGGCCGGATTGTGTTTAAAAAGAGGGATTTTGAAGGATTTGAGGCTGACCCTGACCCTGACAACCCTGTGCCTGTTGTGGAAGATATTGTGGCATTGGGGAACAGCCTGGGGTTGGAGGTGAGTGGTGAGGATGTGGAGGAGCACAGGTAGACCTAACCACTGAAGAGCTGCAAGAGCTTCATCAGGAACAGCATCAGACGACAGTAGAGGAAATTGATTCACAGGAGGAGGATGGACAGGGTGAGGTAGTAACTACTTCAGAGATTAAGGAAATTTGTTCTATGTGGACTAAGGAGCAGACATTTGTTGAAAAACACCATCCTGAGCAAGCTCAAACAAGCCATATCTGCATCATGTTCAGTGACAAAACCTTGTCCCACTTCAGGAAAATGTTAAAGAGGTGCCAGAAACAGAACACTCTCGACAGTTATTTTTCTAGACAGGGGTCTAGTGACTCTCAAGCTGGTCCTAGTGGCATTAAAAGACAAAGAAGGGAAGTAACCCCAGAGAGGGACTTGTTACCTGAAGTCCTTATGGAGGGGGATTCCCCTTCCAAACACTAACCCCTCCCCCTGTCCTCCTCCCTATCTCCAAGATGCCAACAACTCTCTTCAATAAAGGTAAGTAAATGTTATTTTAAATGTTTAATTATAAATTTATTACTTTATATATGTACTTATAATTGTTTTGTGTATGTAAAACTATAGTTAATCTTCACAAAATAAATTTTTTGTGAATATTTTTGTGTGCCTGGAACGGATTAATTGTACGTATAGGATATAGTCAGGTGGAGAATGCTGGGTCAGGTGGAGAAAGCTGCATGTGACAGTCTAAAAAGTAGTGTGATAGTTTAAAACCTTGTGTGACTTAAAGGACCTGCAGTGTTCCATTCTTGAGTTCTATGTGGGATAGCGTTGAAGAAGTTTCTTGGCAATAGGTTCAGCTATGTTGTAGAAGCCGTTGTTCTGGTTTAAGTTGTTGGATATACAGATAAGTGATGATTCCAGGATTCATCAGTATTGAGTGTTGTCTTCTCTGGCGATGAGTCTTGCGTTTCTGTAGTTGATTAAATGGTTGTGTAAATTTCGGTGTTGAACACAGGCATTTCTTGAGTCGTCTACCTGGAGAGAATTCCAGGGGTCAACGCCCCCGCGGCCCGGTCTGTGACCAGGCCTCCTGTTGGATCAGAGCCTGATCAACCAGGCTGTTACTGCTGGCCGCACGCAGTCCAAAGTACGAACCACAGCCCGGCTGATCAGGTACCGACTTGAGGTGCCTGTCCAGTGCCTGCTTGAAGACAGCCAGGGGTTTGTTGGTAATCCCCCTGATGTATGCTGGGAGGCAGTTGAACAATCTTGGGCCCCTAACACTTATTGTGTTGTCCCTCAACATGCTAGTGGTACCCCTGCTCTTCATTGGGGGGATGTTACATCGCCTGTCGAGTCTTTTGCTTTCGTAGGGAGTGATTTTTGTGTGCAAGTTTGGTACTAAGCCCTCGAGAATTTTCCATGTGTATATAATAATGTATCTCTCCTGCCTGCGTTCTAGGGAGTACAGGTTTAGGAACTTCAAGCGTTCCCAGTAGTTGAGGTGGTTTATCGCACTTATGCGTGCGGTGAAGGTTCTCTGCACATTTACAAGGTCAGCAATTTCACCCGCCTTGAAAGGTGCAGTTAGTGTGCAGCAATATTCCAGCCTAGATAGAACAAGCGATCTGTAAAGTGTCAACATGGGCTTGGCATCCCTGGTTTTGAAGGTTCTCATTATCCATCCTGTCATTTTTCGAGCAGATGCAATTGCTACTTTGTTATGGTCCTTGAAGGTGAGATCCTCTGACATGATCACTCCCAGGTCTTTGACATTAGTTTTTCGCTCTATTGTGTGGTTGGAATTAGTTTTGTACTCCGATGAGATTTTAATTTCTTCACGTTTTCCGTATCTGAGTAATTGAAATTTCTCATCATTGAACTTCATATTGTTTTCTGCAGCCCATTTAAAGATTTGGTTTATGTCTGCTTGGAGTCTTGCAGTGTCTTCAACGGTGGACACTGTCATACAGATTCGGGTGTCATCTGCAAAGGAAGACACAGCACTGTGGCTTATATCCCTGTCAATGTCTGCCTGCGTACTGGTGTTCTGAAATGCGTGTTTGGAGGTCTCTGGATGTTTCGCCGACATATAATTTGCTGCAGCCATTACAAGGGATTGTGTATACCCCTGCAGTGGATTGAAGCTTGTCCTGTCTGTTACTGGTAATGTCCTTGATGGTGGTGGATGTGGAGGTGGATACTCGGAATGAGGTATTAGAAAGAACCTATTGCCAAGAAACTAATTCAACGCTATCCCACATAGAACTCAAGAATGGAACACTGCAGGTCCTTTAAGTCACACAAGGTTTTAAACTATCACACTACTTTTTAGACTGTCACTTGCAGCTTTCTCCACCTGACCCAGCATTCTTCACCTGACTATATCCTATATATATTCATTTTACTCATTTTCCAGGTACTAGATCTGTCTGTGACTTGATAAAGCCCATCGTGGGCGAAACGTTGTCAATAAAGGATCACATTATACTGCTTATGTCTTTATTTTTCCATCGTGTCGGTATTTTATACCATTTATTTCCATTGTAATATCATCATATTGTAATTTGAACAATCAAATATATAACTAGAATAAACTCAATCAATTTCTCTAATATTATGTACATAGCTGCCCCTAATGCCATGGCATGTCAGTGGCTCTCCTTGCACTTCAGTTTATGATTGTAACTACAAATATCTATGTAAAATTGCAATGAAATAAAATTTGATTTTGTTTGTTTGTTTGTTTGTTGTTTGGTCGACTGCATCAAATGCTTTCCGGAAGTCAATGAAGAGCCCCAGAGAATATTAATTTTTATCAAGGGCTGTATATAATAGTTCAAGTATTTGTATATTATCATCATTCGTACTTTTTGTTTTTGGTCTAAACCCAAACTGGCAGGGGTTAAGTATGTTGTTGGATATAAGGTAGGAGTAAAGTCGTTTGTGTATTATTTTTTCAAATATTTTAGAAAGTAAGGGCAAGTTTGATACAGGTGTATAGTTGTTCCAATCAGTTGGATCACTTCCTTTGAGGATCGGGGTGTTATGCCCAAGGTCATAAGAGATTGATTTATATAGAATTTATATGGAATTGTCCACTTAATATTATACTCAGGGTTTCTTTAATAAAGCTAAATTAAAGATTCCACTAGTTTATAATATTATCTGGTTTATGGATATGTAATTATTATTATTATACCCGGGTATGTATGTATATATATATACAGTGGACCCCCAGTTTTCGTGATTTTTTCGTTCCAGAATGCTGCTCAAGTGCCATTACCAAACGAATTTATCCCCATAAGGAATAAGGTAACGTAGACTAGTCCTTTTAAACCCCCCAAAAATACACTTACAAAAGCCTTTTAAAAAATACACTTACATAAAAGGGCGAGTTTGGAGCAGGACGAACACCGGGGGTCCACTGTATATATATACAATGGTACCCCGAGTTTCAAACACTCCCAACTCGCCCTATTACGTAAGTTTATTATTGTAAGTGCTTTTATAAGTGTATTTTTGGGGGTCTGAAATGGACTAATCTAATTTACATCATAAGCCAACCTGCAGTGGCAGTGGCACCCAAGCTCTGTTATTTTCTTCTCCAGCCAGAACCCACCAACGCTTCTATGATGGCCTAATTGCAGAACTGCTGCACTAATCCACCTAAAACCCATAATGACTCAAGAATATCAACAGTAAGACCACCTACTCGAAAAATTATCGATCCAAGTGGAGAGTGCCATTCAAACCCAAAACACAGCCCGCTGCCAGACGAGCACCCACAACAAGCTCTGAGTAACTATAGCTTCTACGTCCTATCTACAACATCCCCTGTGCTACTATGAGACCTAATAACAGAAGCAGCAGCAAAAAGAACAGCAAGAAATCACCAAGAACTCGACTATTTCATTTGACTACCCAGCAGGACGCCGGTGCATCATCCACCCTCTCCACAACCACCCCAGGCAACACTTCAACAAACACAATGCCTGACTCTCCCTCTCCCTACACAACCACCACCCAAGACGACGGGACAGCAACAACAACAATCATGACTGAATCTCCCTCAAACCACACTGCCTTCAAAGGATTTGATCCATCTGAAATGATCTCAGGTATGACAAATGATCCTGTCACTCTTAAGTCATACATCATCACCCTAACTGAGGAAAACATGAATCTTCGTACAACACTATCTAAGCATGAAACTAAGTTAGCCCACCTTGAAAGCAAGATCCTTAGCTTTGAACAGAAGTTTACATCAGCTGGAATGGCTGATTTTGGAAAGACCCTCCAATCAGTCATAGCCAGCCATACAGAACAAATAACATCCCTAAACACGAAGGTTAAAGATGCTGTCAAGAACTGGAAGACCAACATGGATACCCAGCTGACTGACTATTTTTCTAACCAAGAAGATAAAAATGAGCAAGATAAGTTATCCAACGCCGTAATAATTAGCAGTGCACTCTTTCCAAGTGGCATAAACCATACCAACTGCAAAGATGCTGCTCTTCAGACCATAAAAGAGCACTTAAATGTAGTAGTACCAGCATCAGAGATAACAGAATCACGATTACTTGGCACACAAGGTAGAAAAAAAGAGTGTTATGCTTAGATTTCACATGATAGACAGTAAAACCGATCTGATTAAAACATCAATTAGTGCAAAAAAAGATCTTTATGTAAATGAGTCTCTCAAAAAAAAAAAAAAATGTCAGAACCTCCTTTACAGAGTAAGAAAGCTTATAATAATAATAATACTTTATTGAGACATGGTACAATGATACATGGTTGGGTAGACAAGATACATAGTTATTGATGAGATGTACATGCCAAAAGCCCCTAATATACTGTGCATTGCGGGCGTAAACGTGAGAATAATGACAATATCTACCAGTGCTTCACACAGTATGGAAAAATCCTAGTTAAGAAATCAAATGTAGGCCGTGCTTACTATATCACGAATGAAAATGAACTGTCCAACTTCATTCGAGATGCTAACCTTACAGAGTCTGATCAACTTCAATTACCTAATCCTTAGTATGCGTTAGTGCAACAATTGTACTAGTAACTGCAACCTCACAATCTTATATTTCTCACAAAACTTATTGTATATTAATGTAATTAACTTCAAAATTGTATATTAATGTAATTAACTTCAAAATTGTATATTAATGTAATTAACTTCAAAATTGTATATTAATGTAATTAACTTCAAAATTGTATATTAATGTAATTAACTTCATATTTGTTCTAATAACTGCTACCTCACTACGTATATTAAATTTCCCACTAAATATGATTGTGTAACCTATTTTTTATTATATATACAGTGGTACCTCGAGTTACGATATTTTTTTGTTCGAGAATGCTGTTCAAGTGCCATTACCAAACGAATTTATCCCCATAAGGAATAATGTAAAATAGACTAGTCCTTTTACACCCCCAAAAATATACCTACAAAAGCATTTAAAAAAATAAACTTACATAAAAGGGCGATTTTGGGGACCATCGTAACTCGAGGTACCACTGTATATATCTTTTTCCTTATCTGTAACCATTTATTTTTATTTTTTTTTTTTAATACATATTTATCATTACCATTTCCCCAAACCAACTATTTACAGATTAGTAATTTCTTTTTACTTGAAATTTTTAAATTTTAACCTTTTCACTATTTTATTATATTCTAATCAAACAACCCCATTTTAGTACTTTTGGGTTTCAACTACACAATTTCGCAAAAAACAAGGAGGGGGAAACTATGTTCTTCTCAGACCAGCTTGAATGTTTAAAAAACTTCACAAGAGATGAACATGGGGAATATATAATGCTAAATTTAAACCAAATTCACAAAAAACCCCCAAGTTTTAAAAACTATAGATTACCACAGTCAAACATTCAGCATTTTAGGAAAAATTTGAAGTATATTACTGATGCCCCATAACAAAGACAATTAACCTCACAGGAGACTTCAATACAAACCTCCTACAAGATCAGGACCCACTAGAACTGAATTAAAAAACTATGAGCCTCTTCTGCTCCCACAATAACAAAAACCTACGAGAATCTCTGACACCTGTGCCTCTATTAGACCAATCTGGACTAACACCATATCCCCATTAAAAACAGGCATAATCACAGACAATACCACTGACCACTACCCGACCTTTTTCAAACAAATCTGAAAATTACCACTAGAGACTACTAAAGTTACCTTCAGACTACATAATGAGACAGCAATAAAAAATTTTAAAACTT
>WNWK01014775.1:0-50145 GCA_009830355.1 Cherax destructor
TCCTCTAAGCACGAGGATTAGGCTTACAGTTGAAATCACCTGATGCATTCCCGCAAAGGAGCAAGGTGAAGCAATCCTTAGCTGTCTTGAAGCCTGGTGCACTTTTCTCTTGCTGACTGATATAAGTTCATGTTGGCATTTTCTTCCAGAAAACACTTCTCAAAATTTTTTCCCTCCCGCGAACCGTATGTAATATCATTTTTACGTCGTGTTAGATAATAATGTGCTGCAATTCTTCAATCGTGCAATACCCATAACGTGCAACATAATTTCGTGCTAAATGACTATCTACTGTAATCCGTTCCAGCTCTCAGGATGCACGACAAGATACTTCAATATTTCGCTAATATCAACTTTACAGCTTATTTATCTATTATCTATAACAATTCATCTAATATGACATAATAAGCAATATAAATAACATAGAAACCTGATATATACTCTAGAATGAATAAAATACAGTAATACGTACCTTGGTTTTCGTACAGCTCCCAACTTAAACAATTATAGTGCTTTTGTATGTGTATTTTTGGGGGTCTGAAATGGACTAATCTAATTTACATTTGTCCTTATGGGAACAAATTCGTTCGGTAACAGCGCTCGAACAGCATTCTAGAATGAATTATCGACGAAAACCGAGGTACCACTGTACAGTGGACCCTTGAAAATCATCTCCTTGAATATTGGCAAATTTGAAAATCGCCAACTGGCTTGATTTTCATCCTTTGGCTTAAAAATTGGCAGTCGTATGAAACGCGTCCGAGCGCCTCCCAGCCACCATGGGCACACAAACACCATTCACCATCAGCGTCAGCATTGTATCTCGCCAAGTGACGATCACCTCATGCATTCATATACATTTTTAATACAGTGCACCCCCGGATTACGTAGTTGTCGGATTTCGTAAAATTCGGAATAAGTAACATTTTTTCGTAAAAATATTGGTTCGGTATTAGTAGATCTGCTCGGAATTAGTAATTCGTCCTGGACGCGTACGCATGGCCTGGACGGCCCAACACTCCATCCAGAGTCAGTGTGCCATTGTTTACCAGCGAGTGCCGGTCACCCAGGCATTCATACCATACATTTTGTCATTATTCCATTGTTTTTAGTGCTTGCAACTGCTAAATAAGCCACCATGGGCCCAAAGAAAGCTCCTAGTGCCAGCCCTTTACCGAAGGGCTGGCACTAAGGAGAATGTCTTCTAAGTGATTCAGTGATTCTACGATATGTTATGATACTAAAACACCAGGAGTTGATAAAGGCTATAGCTTAAATACTCAACTATACTAATATTGTAAATTGTTTACTATGTTCAAATTTCATAGCTTACATACTCACCTATACTAATATTGTAATTTGTTTACTATAATTCTTACCATTTAGTTTTAAGTTAATTTTAAGTCTGCCCACAATGCTCTGCATATTGGGGGCTTTTGGCATGTACACATCTTGTAATCTCATAAACCCATTGTACATCTTTGTATCATGTCACAATAAACTATTATTATTATAGTGCCTGCCAGCGATAAAGTGTAGCATTAACAGTGTTTCAAGTAAGTTAAGCCATTAATCTATAGAAAAATGACGACACGAAACTTAACTCCTCCAATGTTGTTGGAGTTATATAGGGCAACTGACAACACCGCCGTGTCTGGCGGCCATCACTATTTAAGGCTTATCTTTCAGTGGCCCTTATACAACACGAACACCAGTCCTCACATTCGTAAAGACATTTTATTCATTCTAGAGTATATGTCAAGTTTCTATGTTATTAATATTGTTTATTATGTCATATTAGATGAATTGTGATAGATAAATAAGCAGTAAAAGACAAAGAAGGGAAGTAACCCCAGAAAAGAACTTGGTACCTGAAGTCTATGGAAGGGAATTCCCCTTCCAAACAATAGTAACTCTTCCATCCTCTACCCTCCTCCTGTCTTCCACACATCAACAACTCTTCAATAAAGGTAAGTGTCATGTTATTATTGTTTTATTCTTCATGTCTCATTTTTTGTGTAGATAAATGTACATTTCATGTAAAAAATAATTTTTTAATACTTTTGGGTGTCTGAAACAGATTAATTTGATTTACATAATTTCTTATGGGGAAAATTTTGAAAATCGTCCATTTTTAATTTCGGCAGACTCTCTGGAACGGATTAAGGACGATTTTCAAGGGTCCACTGTATGTCATTGTGTGTGGCGAGTTTGAGACAGGACAAAATATGTACTCCTTCAATATTTTGCTAATATCATCTATATGGCTTATTTATCTATCATAATTCATCTAATATGACATAATAAACAATATAAATAACATAGAAACCTGATATATACTCTAGAATGAATAAAATATGTCAGAATGCAGATGTTATATGCACAGACTTTGCAAAAGCCTTTGACAAGTGTGACCATGGTGTAATAGCACACAAAATGCGTGATAAAGGAATAACAGGAAAAGTTGGTAGATGGATCTATAATTTCCTAACAAGTAGAACACAAAGAGTAGTAGTCAACAGAGTAAAGTCTGAGGCAGCAAATGTGAAAAGCTCTGTTCCACAAGGCACAGTACTCGCTCCCATCCTGTTCCTCATCCTCATATCGGACATAGACAGAGATATAAGCCACAGTGCCGTGTCTTCCTTTGCAGATGACACCTGAATCTGTATGACTGTGTCCACCGTTGAAGACACTGCAAGACTCCAAGCAGACATAAACCAAATCTTTAAATGGGCTGCAGAAAATAATATGAAGTTCAATGATGAGAAATTTCAATTACAGTGGACCCCCGCTATTCGAACGGCTCGGCAGTCGAACAAATCGTCATTAGTACAAGAAAATCGATATCGTCATGCGAACAAATTATCGCGAGTCGAACGAATGTGTCCGTGACCTGTCCGCCCAGGCGCCTCACTGCGCAGAGCCAGTCCCGCGTTGTTTACACTCGAGAGAACAATACCCTGCACGCTTCTCCAGACATTTCACACTTAATTATAATTTTTTGGAGTTTGTTCATTAAGTGTGGCTGTGAAATAAGCTACCATGGGTCCCAAGAAAGTTCCTAGTGGTACCCCTGGGCTGATGAAAGTGAGAAACACCGTAGAAATGAAGGAAATAATACAAAAATACGAGAGTGGTGTGCGATTGTGTGATCTTGCCAAGATATATGGCAAAAACAGGTCAACTATCGCTTCTATCCTGCTTAAGAAGGAAGAAATTAAGCAAGCTGATGTTGCAAAAGGTGTTACTGTGCGAGCCAAAAATAGACCACAAATAATCAAAGAGATTGAGAAGTTGTTGCTGGTGTGGATCAAGGATAAAGAGTTAGCGGGTGATAGTGTGTCGGAGTCAATTATTTGTGAAGAGGCAAGGAACTTGCATGCCGATCTTGTAAAGAAAATGCCTGCAACCAGTGCTGATTGTAATGGTAGTGAATTTAAAGCCAGCAAAGGCTGGTTTGAGAGATTTAAAAATCGTAGTGGCATACATAATGTGGTAAGGCATAGTGAGGCTGCCAGTTCAGACAAACATGCAGCTGAAAAATTCATAAGAGTTTCAGGACTACATAAAGACTGAAAAATTGAAACCTGAACAAGTGTTCAATTGTGACGAAACAGGCCTGTTTTGGAAGAAAATGCCCAACAGGACCTACATTACTCAGGAGGAAAATGCACTGCCAGGACACAAGCCTATGAAAGACAGGCTCTCATGATGTGTAGTAATGCTAGTGGGGATTTTAAATTGAAGCCTTTACTAGTGTATCACTCAGAAAATCCCAGTGTTCAAGAGACACAATGTCGTCAAAAGTAGATTGTGTCTTGTGGAGAGCTAGTCAGAATGCATGGGTCACAAAGCACCTTTTCAGTGACTGGATCCATGAAGTGTTTGGCCCTAGTGTGAGAAAATACCTACAGGAAAAGGGTTTGGACAAAAAGTGCCTCCTGTTACTGGACAATGCTCCTTCACATCCTCAAAACATGGAAGACCTACTGTGTGAAGATTTCAAATTTATAAAACTGAAGTTCTTGCCTCCTAACACCACTCCTCTCCTCCAGCCCATGGACCAGCAGGTCATCTGTAACTTCAAAAAACTCTACACAAAAGCAGTGTTTGAAAAGTGCTTTGAAATGACCTCGGACAGTGAATTGACCCTTAGAGTTCTGGAAGAATCACTTCAATATCTACAGCTGCATAGGCCTTATAGGCAAGGCTTGGGAGGGAGTGACTTCAAGGACTTTGAACTCTGCTTGGAGACCATTGTGGCCAGGTTGTGTCCAACAGAGGGATTTTGAAGGGTTTGAGGCTGACCCTGACCCTGCCGACCCTGTGCCTGTTGTGGACTCTATTGTGGAATTGGGCAAGTCCATGGGGTTGGAGGCGAGTGGCGAGGATATGGAAGAGTTAGTGCAGGGCCACAGGGTAGAGCTAACAACTCAAGAGCTGCAACAGCTGGAAATGGAAGAGCATCAGACCAGATTTGAGGCTATTTATTCACGGGAGGAGGAGGAGGAAGAGGGGCTGAAGAAGGTGCCTTCTTCAGAGATTAAGGAGATGTGTACAATGTGGAATAGACTGCAAACTTTT
Organism: Cherax destructor; assembly: GCA_009830355.1. NCBI lineage: Eukaryota > Metazoa > Arthropoda > Malacostraca > Decapoda > Parastacidae > Cherax > Cherax destructor. The sequence continues at coordinate 4,588 of WNWK01014775.1, forward strand.
GTTGAAAAATACCACCTTGAACAAGCTCAAGCAAGCCATAACAGCAGCATGTTCAGTGACCAAACAATGTCCTTCAGGAACATGTTGAAAAGGCACCAGAAACAGAGGACTGTGGGCAGTTATTTTGTTAAAGTGTCCAGTGACTCCCAAGCTGGTCCTAGTGGGATTAAAAGACAAAGAAAAGAAGTAACCCCAGATAGGGCTTTGATACCTGAAGTCCATCTGGAGGGGGATTCCCCTTCCAAACACTAACCCCTCCCTCACTCCTCCTCCCTCTCTCCATATGCCATCAACAATCTTCAATAATGGTAAGTAAAAAGACTTGCATTTATTTACTAATACTACTCTTAGTAGTACAGCACTGTAGTATTTAATGTTTTTATCTATGTAGAAGCTTAATTTTACAACAATATATTATTTTTTAATATTTTTGAATTTCTGGAACGGATTAATTGTATTTCCATTATTTCTTATGGGAAAAATTAAATCACCTTTCGAACATTTCACGTTAAGAACATGCTCCTGGAACGGATTAAATTCGAATGGCGAGGGTCCACTGTACTCGGATACGGAAAACGTGAGGAAATTAAAATCTCATCGGAGTACAAAACTAATTCCAACCACACAATAGAGCGAAAAACTAATGTCAAAGACCTGGGAGTGATCATGTCAGAGGATCTCACCTTCAAGGACCATAACACCGTAGCAATCGCATCTGCTAGAAAAATGACAGGATGGATAATGAGAATCTTCAAAACCAGGGATGCAAAGCCCATGTTGACACTTTACAAATCGCTTGTTCTATCTAGGCTGGAATATTGCTGCACACTAAATGCACCTTTCAAGGCAGGTGAAATTGCTGACCTTGAAAATGTGCAGAGAACCTTCACGGCACGCATAACTGCGATAAACCACCTCAATTACTGGGAACGCTTGAAGTTTCTAAACCTGTACTCCCTAGAACGCAGGCCGGAGAGATACATTATTATATACACGTGGAAAATTCTCGAGGGATTAGTACCAAACTTGCACACGAAAATCACTCCCTAGAAAAGCAAAAGACTCGGCAGGCGATGTAACATCCCCCCAATGAAAAGCAGGGTGCCACTAGCACGTTGAGGGACAACACGATAAGTGTCAGGGGCCCAAGATTGTTCAACTGCCTCCCAGCATACATAAGGGTGATTACCAACAAACCCCTGGCTGTCTTCAAGCAGGCACTGGACAGGCACCTAAAGTCGGTACCTGACCAGCCAGGCTGTGGTTCGTACGCTGGACTGCCAGCAGTAACAGCCTGGTTGATCAGGCTCTGGTCCAATATGAGGCCTGGTCACAGACCGGGCCGCAGGGGCGTTGACCCCTGGAATTCTCTCCAGGTAAACTCCAGGTTATGTGACAAGTGGAGACGGCTATAACCGCTCTCGCATTGTTATGGTATTCACTGCCATCTAGTGACAGCCTTTCGAAGCTGTCTATTATAATTATTATATAGTAATTATTATTATATGTATATGTATTATATTATACGTACCATTTTCCCCATAAGAAATAATGTAAATTCAATTAATTCGTTTCAGAGACCCAGGAGTATTAACAAAAAATAATTTTTTAGAGATTAAATATAGATTTACATACAGAAAAGAATGACAAATAAATATAAAGCACTAATAACATGTATAAATGAACATCTAACATCAAACTTACCTTTATTGGCGACTCTTGTTGGTGTATGGAAGACGGAGAGGAGGAGGAGAGAGAGAGAGAGGAGAGTTTAGTGTTTGGAGGCAGGACAAAATGCTTCAATTTGATACTAATATCAGCTCTACGGCTTATTTATCTATCACAATTCATCTAATATGACATAATAAACAATACTAATAACATAGAAACATGATATATACTCTAGAATGAATAAAACATGTCATTACGAATGTGAGGACTGATGGTAGTGTTATTGTTGTTGGGTTTATAAGGGCCACTGACCATAAGCCGTACAGATAGTGGTGGATTCCACCACCAGTATTCACACTGAAACAATGTACGTAATTTATAAATAAGAAATATTTACACTTATCTTGGAAGAGATGGTGGCAGAGGGCAGCTCTGGTCTCAGTGCCCCTATATTCCTCAAACAACAATGGAGGAGTTAAGTTTCGTGTCGTCATTTTTCTATCGCTTAACTTACTTGCTACACTGTTAGTGCTACACTTTATCACTGGCTGGCGCTATAGCCTTTTTCAACTCCACTTTGCTATTTCTTTCTTTAACCCTTTCAGGGTTATTGACGTACTAGTACGGCTTACGCCCTGGGGTTATTGACGTACTAGTACGCCTAAATTCTAGCGCCCTCAAATCAAGCAGAAACAGGCTGTTAGGCCTAGATGTGATAGAATGGGTTGTGCGGTCAGTGGCGCAGTATAAAAATTCCTGCACCCACAGTGCATAATGAGAAAAAAACTCTGACCGTGTTTTTGGTTTAAAACAGCACTTTGCAGTCTATTTTCGTATGGTATTTATTGATATATTCTCGTTTTCTTGGTCTCATTTGATAGACTGGACGATATATTACAGAAATAGAGATGATTTTGATTGGTTTGACAACGACAAGTACCTTGAAATTGAGCTCAAAGTAGCGAAAATGTTCGATTTTTGACGATGTTCAAGAGTAAACAAATCACACCATTCGTCCAATACACATCAACTGGCGAGTCTAATATTCATGCACAAGTGCTCTAATATTATTTATACCATTTTACAATGATGCAGTTGTATATATAACAGTAAATCTTATATTTTTGTGAGAATAAAAATTCAAAATGAAAAGCAAAAGTAATGTAAGAGGGCCTGGAAACGTGACTAATGAACAGAGAAGACATTATTTTAGTGCCAGGAATGTCTGCCTTGTTTATTCTGGACTCTATTTTCAAATTGGCATCGTTTGAAATTTGTGTAAAATTGGCCAAATTGCCATTTTCTGACCACTATTTTGGGTAGTTGTAATTGGTAAATTGGTGGTTTCTTGTACTCAATCGATAGACGAAATGGAGTTCTAGCGACATAGCTATAATTTTAGTTGACTGAAACATTGGAATGTGCAGAAAATAGGGCTCAAAGTGGGCGAAATCGCCGATGCGTAAGTGTCATGGCTATCGCTAACTTTGCGAAAGCATAATTCCGTTAGTTTTCGATCAAATTTCATATTTTTTGTGGCGTTATGATCGTAAAAAGATTCTCTATCATTTCATAAAAAAAAATATTTTTTTTTTTTTTAAATTCTCGGACCCTGAGAACGAGTTTCGGAGACCCCCCTTGGACCCTGAAAGGGTTAATTCTATGGTGTTCCTCACTTTCTTTACCAAAGGACTGGCACTAGGAGCTTTCTTTGGGCCTTTGGTGGCTTATTTAGCAGTCACACACAACAATCAAGGGGCAAAAAACAATGGATTGTTAACCCTTTCAGGGTCGACAGGCCCTCTCCCAAACTCGTTCTCAGGGTCGCAAATTTTTCGGAAAAAAAAATATTGATTTTTTTCTTATGAAATGATAGAGAATCCTTTTCCAATCATAATGACACCAAAAGTATGAAATTTTATGATAAACTAACGGAATTACGCTCTCGCAAAGTTAGCGGTATCGACGATGTTTACGCATCGGCAATTTCGCCCACTTTGAGCCCTATTTTCGGCCAATTCCAATGTTTCAGTCTACCAAAATTTTTGCTATTTCACTAGAATTCCATTTGTTCTATCAATTAAGTACAAGAAACCGGCAATTTACCAATTTGAACTACCCAATAGTGGTCAGAAATTGGCAATTTGGCCAATTTCACACAAATTTCAAAAGATGCCAATTTCAAATTAGGGTCCAGAATAAACGAGACAGACATTCCTGGCACTAAAATAACATTTTATCTGTTCATTAGTCACGTCTCCAGGCTCCTCTAACATTGCTTTTGCTTTCCATTTTGAATTTTTATTCTCACAAAAATAGAAGATTTTCTGTTATGTATACTATTGCATCATTGTAAAAACAGTATAAATAATATCAGCGCACTTGTGCAAGAATATTAGACTCGCCAGTTGATGTGTATTGGACGCATGGCGTGATTTGTTTACTCATGAACATTGGCAAAAATTGAACATTTTCACTACTTTGCGCTGTTTCAAGATACTACTTGTCATCGTGAAACCAATCAAAATTATCTCTTATTTCTATAATATATCTTCCATTCTATCAAAGAGACCAAGAAAACGAGAATACAACCATAAATACCATACGAAAATAGACTGCAAAGTCGAGTTTTTTTTCCCTCATTACGCACTGCGTGGTGCAGGATTTTTTTATGATGAGAACACTGACCGCACAGACCCATTCTCTCACATCTAGGCCTACCAGCCTGTTTCCGCTTGATTTGAGGGCGCTAGAATTTAGGCATACTAGTACGTCAGAAACCCTGGTGCGTAAGCCGTACTAGTACAGCCGAAACCCTGAAAGGGTTAAGAAATATTTTGTACGAACTCGCAGGATAATGTTCATTCAACCAGAAACAATGCTACACTGCCTGAGAACGTGTGGGGGAGGCAGGCTTGCGGACTTTGTATGCGCACTGGGCACTGGACAGGTTCCGTACCATCAACGAAAACTGAGCCAATCGGCGAAAACTAAGCCAATATTTCCACGAAAAAAGTTCGCAAAAACCAAAATCAGCGAAAACTGAGACACACGAAAACCAAGGGTCCACTATATTATATTATTATTATAGTACAGTGGACCCTCGGTTTTCGTGTATTCGCCGATTTCAGTTTTCATGCACTTTTTTCGTGGAAATATTACCTCCGTTTTCGCAGATTGGCTCCGTTTTCATCGATGGTACGGAACCTGTCCAATGCCCAGTGCACATACAAAGCCCGCAAGCCCGCCTCCCACACACATTCTCAGGCAGTGTAGCATTGTTTCTGGTTGAGTGAACATTATCCTGCGAGTTCATATAAAACATTTCTTAACAATCCATTGTTTTTGGCCCTTGTTTATTGTGTGTGACTGCTAAATAAGCCACCATGGGCACAAAGGAAGTTCCTAGTAGCACTAACAGTGTAGCAAATAAGTTAAGCGATTAAGCGATAGAAAAATGACGACACGAAACTTAACTCCTCCATTGTTGTTTGAGGAATATAGGGGCACTGAGACCAGAGCCGCCCTCTGCAACCATCTCCTCCAAGATAAGTGTAAATATTTCTTTATTTATAAAGTGTAAATATTTCTTATTTATAAATTAAAGTGTAAATATTTCTTATTTATAAATTACGTACAGTGGACCCTCGCTATTCGAACATTCCAAAACTCGCCCTCATTCCAGAATGCTGTTCAAGTGTTGTTACCAAATGAATTTATTCCCATAAGGAATGATGTAATTAGATTAGTCCATTTCAGACCCCCAAAAATACACTTAAAAAAGCACTTACAAAAATAAACTTACATAAAAGGGTGAGTTTTGGAGTGTTCAAATAGCGAGGGTCCACTGTACATTGTTTCAGTGTGAATACTGGTGGTGGAATCCACCACCACCACTATATGTACGGCTTATGGTCAGTGGCCCTCATAAACCCAACAACAACAACACTATCACCAGTCCTCACATTCGTAATGACATATTTTATTCATTCTAGAGTATATATCATGTTTCTATGTTATTAAAATTGTTTATTATGTCATATTAGATGAATTGTGATAGATAAATAAGCCGTAGAGCTGATATTAGTGTCAAATTGAAGCATTTTGTCCTGCCTCCAAATAAACTTGCCTCCCTCTCTCCTCCTCTCCATCTTCTATACACCAACAAGAGTCGCCAATAAAGGTAAGTGTGATGTTAAATGTTCATTTATACATGTTATTAGTGCTTTATATTTATTGGTCATTCTTTTCTGTATGTAAATCTATATTTAATCTCTAAAAAAAATTATTTTTTTGTTAATACTCCTGGGTGTCTGAAACGAATAAATTAAATTTACATTATTTCTTATGGGGAAAATGGTTTCAGTTTTCACCGATTTCAGTTTTAGCCGATCCCTCTGGAACGGATTAAACACGAAAACTGAGGGTCCACTGTATTACATAATAGTATTATTATTAAAATTCATATAAATACAGTGGACCCTCGCTATTCGAACACTCCAAAACTCACCCTTTTATGTAAGTGCTTTTATAAGTGTATTTTTGGGGGTCTGAAATGGACTAATCTAATTACATCATTCCTTATGGGAATAAATTCATTTGGTAACAGCACTTGAACAGCATTCTGGAATGAGGGTGAGTTTTGGAGTGTTCGAATAGTGAGGGTCCACTGTAATTTGGAATTTTTATTCACACAAAAAATAGAAGATTTACTGTTATGCAGACTACTGCATTATTGTAATAATTGTATAAATAATGTCAACCCATTCATAACTGCATATTGGAATGGCCAATCGGACAGGTATTGGACGGTGACGTCATTTGTTTACTCTTGAACATCGCCAAAGAATTGAACATTTCTAATACTTTGAGCTCAATTTCAAGGTACTTTTCGTCGTGAAACCAATCAAAATCATATCTATTTCTGTAATATATCTTCCATTCTACCAAATGAGACCAAAAAAACTGAATGCCTTCAACCATAAAAACCACACGAAAATACCGATTAGGGGCACCTAATGGCTGAGAAGTGAACTCCGTTATTTATGGTCCAATTTCTTTTATTTTGTGGTTAAGAAGCATCTTTCCATCATACATTGCCCAAGTTTCAACAAGATAGCCCAACAAACAACTGAGAAAAAAATATTTACCAAAAATCATTTATAAGAATAATTATAATACAGTGGTCCCTCGGTTTTCGCTGAAAATTCGTTCCAGAATGCTGCTTAAGTGCCATTACCGAACGAATTTACTTCCTTAAGAAATAATGCCACATAGGTTAGTCTATTTCAGACCCCCAAAAATACACTTGCAACAGCACTTATGAAAATACACTTACATAAATGTTCGAGTTTGGAGATGCACGAAAACCGAGGGACCATTGTAATAATAAAATAATAATTATTATTACTTACGATTAGAACTGAGAAGGTTAATCCATTCCGCTAATAATAAAATGAAGCTAATTATTGCATTACTTACCATTGACATTTAGGGAACTGAAGCACAGATCCAATTCCCTAGATCAAGAGCAAGAGCCCCTCACCAGCATCAAGGCTTGAGGCCTGCTCACATCTGGAAGCAAAAAATCGACCGAGCGACTGTTCATATCTCGAAAAACTCCCATGTCGGTACACTTGTAAGTAAGCAGAGGTTCCACTGTATACACATACCCCTCTGGGTTTTCTTCTATTTTCTTACTAGTTCTTGTTCTTGTTTATTTCTACTTATCTCCATGGGAAAGTGTCTTAACCCTTTCAGGGTTCAGAGGCCAATTCTCAGAGTGACAGCCAGGGTCCAAGAATTTTCAAAAAATTTTTTTTTTTTTTTCTTATACAATAGCAGAGAATCTTTTTCTGAAGGTAATAAAGCAAAAAGTATGAAATTTAATGTAAAATTTATGAAATTATGCTCTCGCAAATTTTGATGCGTCAGTGATATTTACGCATCATCAATTTTGCCGACTTTGACTCCCATTTTAGGCCAATTACCTTATTCCAGTTGACCAAATTCTTAGCTATTTAGTTAGTATTACTTCTATTTTATCGATTGAGCACAAGAAATCACCCAGTCAACTGTTTCAACTACTCAATAAAGTGATCGGAAATTGGAAATTTGGCCAATTTAACACAAAGTTCAAAATATTCCAATTTCAAAATAGGATCCAGAATAAACAATGCAGGCATTCCTGGCACTAAACTAACATTTCCTCTGTTCATTAGTTATGTTTCCAGGCTTTACAAATGGATTCCATTTTGATTTTTTTATTCACATAAGGAATTTTTGTTCACACCAATAAATAGAAGATTTACTGTTATGCAATGTTGTAATAATTGTATAAATAATATCAGCACATTCATGAACGTATATTAGACCCACCAGCTGACATGTATTAGACTCGTGACAAAAATTTATAATTTCTGCTAATTTGAGCTTAGTTTCAAGCCATTTTCAGTACTAAAACCAATCAAAATCATCTCTATTTCTGTAATATATCTTGCATTCTATCAAATGAGACCAAGAAATCATGAATACAACTGTAAAAAACATACAAAAAAACACCGCAAATTCACTGTTTTAATCCAAACTTACGGTTGCAGTTTTTTTTCTCATTATGCACTTTGTGCTGCAGGATTTGTTTTATGTGTGCACACTTACCACATCAATGTGTTCTCTCATATATAGGCCCAAATTTACCACTCACAGGTTATCTGAGTGAGCTGAGCTCGAGCCGTAGTTTTACGGTTTGGACCCTGTCTTCAAAGCCGTAGAACTACGGGACGGACCCTGAAAGGGTCTAGTGACCCCTTCCTCTGTATAAATAACTAAATTAAAAAGAAAAAACTTTCATTTTTCATTTTTTAGGTCATCCTGCCTCAGTGGGATGTGGCCGGTTTGTTGAAAGAAGATGATATATAAGTGAACAACAGAGTTACACCTTAAAAAAAAAAAAAAAAAAAAAGGGGGTAAATGCATATACATACATATATGTATTGTAATATAATGGAGTGGAAGGTTTGTGTGTATTAAGAGCTACAACTAATCAATCTATATGAGCCCCTGCTTCCAGTGGTGTTGAGGGTTGATACAGCTCAGTTTATAGTGGTGGCCACTATAAACCCTGAACAGAAAAATTTTCCATGGCAGTGCAGCAGTCTAGATCATACCTTTACTTCACTTTCTAGTTTCATTAATTTTTCACAGCATTATCAATGGCCAACATATTGAAAATTTGCATAAATACAGCTAGAATGGGTACATGAAATAAGCAATGGAATGTGTAATAATGATTATGGGTTACAAGCCTTCATGCACAGCCTCCCAGTTCATTTTTAAAAACTTTACAACAATTAGGAATTGGATACAACATTTCAATCGCAATTTATTGAAACCACGATCCCTGGACATACGATATATGAGATTCTACTGTACTTCAAATTCATTAATACCTAAGACAGGCTTTCACATGCAACCACAAGAAGTGCTTTTGGTGTACTTTTTTTCAAAGTTTTCTGCTATCAGATTCTCCAATCAAGGAAACAAAAAGTTTGATGCCCAAACCAATATAGGGATTTTGTGCTCATTCTCCTTCCAGTCTAGTTTATGGTATCATGGCCCCTTTTCATTCACCCATGAAAATTCAAAATACTTATAATAACCAATGGTGGACAAGAAACAAATGTTTAGTTCTGTAATGGCTTCACTCCCAATTTTAATGTGGACAGTATGTCTATACACACACAAATTAAGGTTATGAAGTTTAAAATATCAAAATGCCAGTTCACAATTTAAAAGGACATGACATTTGATTGTTTTTTAATCACACAGTTAGGTTTTGAGTACAGAAGACACTACTTTTAACATCCTTATCAATCAAACTTTTAAAATATCACTTCCAAATCTTTATGTAAATCTGAAGTTATTGCAGTTAGGATAAATTGTTTAATAATATTTAATGAAATATACAAAAACTTGTAAAATTTTGTATCAAAATACATGCAAATACTGGTCAGTTATGTAACTGGTCACACTTCATAGTGGGTTGCAAAGGGGAAATATAAGTGGTAATCACTTTCATACACTTGCACACACATTCTCTCTTCAATACAAGGAAGTGGATTGAGAAAAGTTACAGTCCAGTAGTACAGTACCTTTGCTGTCCTTGCTCTTACTTAGTTATAAAGAATTTTCAACAAAACATAACTGAAGTACAAGAGGAGCACAGAAATTTGAACAACATATTTTGTGTGTGTCTATAAATCCTTTTAGCTAATTTGTCAGTATCAATTTTTTATTAATAACTTGTCAGAGAAAGGGTAATCAAAATCAACTTCTACAATCAAAGCCTATGTATTGCCAAGTCCTGACTGACAAACAAAGCACCAATTGTTGTTTGGTACGCAACTTCCAACAACCTCTTGCAATGAAGACCACTCGTGCATGTGTGAATGTTTGACCTTTATAGTAAGAAAAATAAATAAAATAAAATTTCTTTTATAAAAAACATTTAAAAAATTGAGTGCGAGAAATGATTCTCCACACCTCCTGTTAGATCTGTTTCCACCCTTGTTTGGGAGTGTCATCCAGTGTGCCTGCTATCACTTTAGAAGTTTTTAAACATCTACAAGGGATATAATTTTGGAGCAATAAAATTCATGATCCATAGGTAGTTTCATATAATAAACTTGGTCACAGATGCGGGTCTTTTCTCTTATTTTCTCTAAGGTTTGTTGATCATTGAATAACAAATTATAATCATAAAAATTCTAAAAATTATCTTGCAATCAAAAAAATTTCATTTCATAATTACATCAAAAAATTTTGAGAGATCTTCTTGGCAATTCCTTGTGATGATCACAAAATTTCAATTTCTCCAATGTTTCTTGTATATGCAGAGATTTTGGAATATCACATACTGTTGCAATTTAGCTTTTTCAGAAATAGTTGAAGAATGACAAAGCTTATCAAGACACACAGGACATAATAGTAGTACAAGAACACAAGATCCCTTTTGATCATCTTTTTTTTTTTTTTTTTTTCTTGCCAAAGAGATAGAATTTAAATGAGACTAATACATCATGGATCATTAATTGTAACAGGGCAAGACTTAAAGCAATTCAGAATCAATGTATGACCAATGAAAGACAAAAGCTAAATGAAAAATCAAAGGAGAATAGCTGCTCCTAACAAAAGAAAATAAATGCTTTTCAGGAAACTAAATTGCCTTTCTTGCTTAAACCAGGCATATCAAGCATCAAATTCCTTCAAACCCCATCAAAACCGGGCAAGAATTCCCAATATCAATGTGAAAAAAAATCACTTTCACAGCTGAACTCCACTCACACAGTGAGCCAACACCCTGGACTGTTTATACTTCTTCAATTCCATCACCATGATACGACAAAAAATGGCAGTGAATTGGCTTGAAAACACAAACAATGAAGGCTTCTATTCATCACTGTTTGGTAACACAGATTGAAGTATCCTACTCGGGGATGGTCAACATGGAGCAACAGACATGGACACACAAATACGTACGGAAATGCTTGCCTGCATCAGTAGCTTGAGGCTCCCATTCATTCTCCACCTAGTAAATAACCCTTGGCCTTAACAGTCACCCACTTTCCTACTCCATTTACCTTAATCCTGCTACAGTAATGGTACTAGCTCTAGATGTAAACATTTCCTGTCTCCACCTGCAGCCTTTCTTCTACTAGCTACTAGCATAGGAGCATGAAGTTACTGTATGCTTAAGCACGTTCCATGCCGAGTTTACATTCCACACCTTTCTATTTTCCCACAATCTGCCAATAAACGTCCAACCACTTTTTTTTCTACAAATTTCCAGTATAGAAAATTCCATTACATACAGCACACCAAAAACTGATAAGAAATTTTGCCTTAGTCACAAAAGTGGCTATGCCAAGCTCACACTACCCATGTGGGTGTGCTTGGTAGAAGGGCGCCTACAAGCCTGGCCAGGACACAGATGCTGGCTAACAGCTACACTTGCCTCATGTCAGCACACAATGTCACCCATTGTTGATTTTTTCCACTAAAATATAACAACAAATTCACATATATATGTATTTTCATACATAATTATGTTTCCTTCATACACAAATAATTTAAAAAATAAACATTTCCAATTTTCAAAGAATTTTTTTTATAAAACTGCTAGATGTCAGTTGCTCTTATCTTGCATTCAACCGCAGATTAGCAACATGGAGGGAAACAGGCACAATACTCAATAAGGAAAACCAATACGGCATTACAAATTAATGAAAATTTTAAATCTAATATTAACATAAAAACAATTATACTCCTGCCATAAGCAGAGATCCAATGCCATCAGCCAGCACTGGGCCACCGAGACAAGCCAGAGCCATTGTGCACTCCTTAGATTGGTCTGCACTACAGTTTATGTCTTGCCCTCCTTACTTCTACACACTTTGTATAAAAAACCAATGCTTCTGAGTACTCTAATACACAAACCTATCAACTACACATCCTTTATCCAACAAAAATCGTGAAATACAGATAACATGATACCTCTGGAAATAAAAAAAAAATAAGCGCGCGCACACACACACACAAGACTGCAGACCAGTCTAGGATGCTCATGAAAAATCAGCAAAAAAGAAATGTATGGGGGGCAAAATGCCCAGGACTGATTGTATATACAGGTGGAACAGAAACATGGTGGTGAGGATGAGTGATCAGGCCTGGTCTGGGGATCACACATTATTACCAGCTCAATACACATGGCCAAAACCCTACCAAACAGTTTTTACAGTTTTATGTAGAAAGTGTTCATTCATATAAATAACATGATTAGTTACATAAATCTTTTTCACAAAAAAACTCTCAGTATCAATTATAGATGTATGTAAACTCCCATTTCTTCCTACTCTGTTACTTTTAAAGCTGTGTCAATCATTCTTGCATGTTTTCCTGTCGTGCTCCTTCCAAATACACCAGCAAATATACCTTACCACGGTCCACAAGATAAGCCATGATATGAAGGATGAGGAAGTTTGAATTTGTTGTCCAACACTTTATGTTTCATGAAGCGTATGGTCCACCACTGACATCCCAAACTCTGCACTTAGAAGAAGCATGACATGATTTTACAGCAAGATAATTCACATACTAATGAAGTCTCTATCTATAGCAAATCATTTTACAAAGTAAGTAAACAAAGTGTGATGTGTCCTGACTTGAGGTTTCAGTCTTCGTACATGGGGAAAGTCGGTGAATTTTGATGGTGCCTAGCCACAGCCTCGAGCACTGTCCTACCTGACCTATTGGTCCACTGGCAATACCAGCAGAAGCTAACAGTGAAGGCATCACAAACCCTATCAATGGCCAGCACCATTCCTGACCAAAACAGTCGAGTCTTTATGTTGTTCATGTTACTTCTTTCCAAAAGCTTGTCAATTATTTTTCAGATTTATAAGGAACAAGAGGACAGGTCCTGAGGCTCTGCTGATGGCACTGTTGGCGAGTTGGGTGAGAACCCATGGAGGCTAGAGGGCAATCCATCAAGGCAGGCAGGCAACAGGGGGACAGGACGGTACTCTGCCACTTAACTTGGGCACCATGATGCTATTACACATGTATGATGTACAGTCTATTCCTGGCTTCACGTATCTGCCGACAATGTTGATCTGACTTGTTGACGGCACAAACCGTACTGTCCCCACTCCTTGAACTAGCTCCATGGTTGTTGCTCTTGCTCCTGCTGGTACATCTGCTGCTAAGTTGGGTAGTGGCAATGAAAGACAACATGACAACTGGTGGCAGTGGCTGGTGAGGTCAGTCCGCATCGGGACGGCGGCACACGACTGCTGCCCACCACCACACACCCATCATAACCTCCTTACATTCATGAGTTTATGTGATTCCTGTTAGTTCCATATTGCTGTCATCTTGATCTGTTGGTATAAACCATATCTTGCAAGTAGTCATGCAGAGGGTGCATGGTAGGTGTGTGGACTGGGCAGCAGTGCACCACTCCAAGGCTCAACTCCACCACACTGCTTAATGGGCACTGGCCTAGTATGGCCTCTCACAACAGTAACAATAGTTCAATTATTTACCACAATTTTCTGAACAATAACTGTTTATGTTATCTGCTATGAGCCATGTCTATGTTGAGTCCTGTAGAATTTCTCTATACTGGGTTCACCAAGCTTTCTATTCAACGATTCACTCACAGTTGTGTGATACATATCACAGTGAGTTCTTTAAATGCTACACACACAGGCAATCGGTTATTGTAATTCCCACATCAGCAAGTTACAATGCTGCCAATGACAGTACGTCTTGTAGAATTATATTTATCACTTGTCTGTCTATAATTCCATTTTCTATAGCTCTGGAAGTCTACCAAGGGCATATTTCCTTTCCTTCTGCAAACAGAAGCAACAGATTTCTTGTTCTCACTGGTATCTGTAATTGGTTCATAAGCTATACAATAAACGACTCTGGTTATAGACTTCTCTTTACACTTTATACAAAAGTAGACTGGGAGTAAATTGGCAGTTTGTGGTGGGAATGGCAGCCAACACATGTGCTGGAGTAACAACGGGGTCCTCCTGAGGGTAGGTGGCAACAGTATGATCTCTCAGCACTAGTGTGACCACTTAATGACTGCCACAACACGGCACTATCCCCACACCTGCCTGTCACCAGTCAATCTTTTAGCATACCTAACACTGCCACACAACTCATTTATTACTCTCACTAGGGCCCTTCTCTCCACCATCCTTCATTTTGTCTACATAATCAGCAAATATGTCTCGAAACCGTGACCACGATTTTTCTGGGATGGTAATGGCTGTCCTGAAGTTAGTCTTAACCTGAAATGTAAAAGAAATAATTAGAGTTACAAAGCTATCCATTCAAAGGTACAGTAATACTACACTAACTACATACTGTTTGATCACATAGGAAAATTGATGGAGAGATAACCAATCTGCTAGGTAGTAGGTTAGTAGACATCAACTACTCACTCAGGGAGGTACTACTATCCTGCCAAATGAGAGTGCAACGGAAACTTGTAATTGTTTTACACAATAGTAGTAATGTTGGTGTCTTTCTTTTTTTTTGTGTCATAAACATGCTACTTCTACTTAACACTTAGCTCACACTATACATGCATGTACACACACTCATTTGAGTTTTCTTCTATTTTCTTAACCCTTTCGGGGTTGGTGCCGTACTAGTACGTTTTACGAGCAGGGGTTGGTGCCGTACTAGTACATGTAAATTCTAGCGGCTTCAAATTAAGCGGGAAACAGCTGGTAGGCCTAGGGATGAGAGAATGGGTCTGCGCGGTCAGTGTGCGCAGTAGGAAAAAAATTGGGCACCCAGTGGTGCAAAGTAGGAACACAATTTCAGTACACCTTGTCCACCATGCCTCACAGCAAGAAACACCTTACTCCTCAGCGAATTGGGACATTATTATTCAGCAGTGACAGTTCTAACAGTGATGGGGGTGTCAGTGAAGGTGATTTTCAAGGTTTTGAGGCAGTTGTGACCGAAACTAGTGACCATAATACCGGTATAAGTGAGGAAAACCCAGACGACCCATAGCCGTCCACCTCTGGTGCTGTGGCGTCTTGTTCACATCCAGTTGTACCAGAATGAAGGCGGAAACTCCTATTTACTCATATCCCGGACTCAGATGTGAGCAATGGTAATGATAGTGATAGTGACTATGAACTTCAAGCCCTTCAAAATAGTTCCAGTAGCGCGAGTGAAGGGGAATATTCACCAGTGAAGCTTCAGTATATACGATGGTATATGCACTCTGGTAGTGTGCCATATGCTCTTCCAAGGGTTAGGAGTACATCTCGGAGTACATCCCGTGGGTGTACAACAGAAAGTGATAGTGAAAATGAAGATGATAGTGTTGCAATTGGCATGAGAAATGTGCATGCAACTGGTGGTGGTGGTAGTGGAGGTGGTGCCGGGCGCGAGGCACCAGCAGTAGACCATGCTGGCACTGACGCCGCTGAGTCAGCTCAGCTACAACAAAGCCAACCTCACCCACCCACCAACCCCCACAACCACAACCCCCACTACAACCTGTAAATATCCAGTACCCACCAGCAGACCGCACCTGGGATTGGCAGGAAGCTGCATATTTTATTCCCAATCCCCATCAGTTTGATGACAGTCACAGTGGAATACGCCCATCTTGTCCACTTGGGAACAATGCCACTGAACTGGAATGTTTCAGTTATTCTTTGACGAACCCCTGATAGACATTATTATCAGAGAAAGCAACAGATACTTCGATTACACAATGGCAAACACGATTCTTTCACCAAAATCACGTCTACACCAGTGGAAGGAGGCAACTGTGGCAGAGATGTATCTTTTCTTTGCCACAATAATGCTTATGCCGCATGTGTATAAGCACCGTATCAAATCATACTGGTCAACAGACCGATTGATTGCAACACCAGCTTTCAGTGATATTATACCAGTGAATCGATTTGTGCTACTGTTACGCATGTTACATTTTTCAGACAAAACCAGGCCTGACAGAACCGACAGGTTATACGTATAGATTAGGAATAAGTTTCTGTATCTGAAAGAGAAATTCAATATGTATTTTTATCCCTTCAGGAAGCTTGTTATTGATGAGTCTTTGATTCTGTTCAAAGGTAGACTGTCATTCAAGCAGTATATACCAAGCAAAAGGAAACGCTTTGGTATAAAGTTGTTTGTGCTTTGTGATTGCTACAGTGGTCTTGTATTGGATATTATTGTGTACACTGGAAGTAATACATTGAAAGATACCAGGAAGTTACTGGGTATCTCTGGTGATGTGGTTAGAACAATGATGGAACCATATCTTGGCAAGGGGCATATATTATATACTGATAACTGGTACAAAAGCCCCACCCTCAGTGATTTTTTGCGAGTGAACATGACAGATGTGTGTGGAACAGTTCGTGCACATCATAAGCATATGCCTAGGTTCGATGCAGGCACTCGTAGAGGTGAGGTGCAGGCATTTGCTGCCAATGATATCATGGCATTTCGGTGGCATGACAAATGAGATGTCATTCTGTTGTCATCAGTTCACCCTAATGAAATGGCAGACAGTGGCAGGGTGAATAGAGAGACTGATGAACCCATTCTAAAACCTGCACCTGTGATGGACTACACTCTCAATATGCGTTCTGTGGACAAATGTGACATGCAGATTAGGTTTGCTGATTGTGTTTGCCGTCATGTTGACGGCTTTGAGGGGGACTTGAGCTAGAGTTCGTCACGGCCATGCTAGCGGGAGATTCGTCTGTAAAAACTTGCATTTGTGGACACAGTGGTGCCTATGCTAACCTTCCTATAGTGTAGAAATATACCTAGTTGGATGAATCTTATTGAAGCTAGCTCTCCAGTGGCTTACGCGACGGTCTGGAGTTTTGAGACTCTCTGACCGCGGGTTCAAACCCCACCCGTGGTATGGTTTGTTTGCAATCGTGTCATTACGATTTCGTGAGTCATATAAGAGTGTTGGTATAACTATACTCATACATTCCCCTCTTTACTTCCATGGACAAAGTTCTTTGTCTCCACAGACTCCGAAGAGCACCACTCACCCTTTTCCCCTCATCAATTCTATGATTCACCTCATCCTTCATAGACCCATCTGTTGACATGTCCACTCCCAAATATCTGAATACATTTACCTCCTCCATACTCTCTCCCTCCAATCTGATATCCAATCTTTCGTCACCTAATCTTTTTGTTATCCTCATCACCTTACTCTTTCCTATATTCACTTTCAATTTTCTTCTTTTACATACCCTACCAAATTCATCCACCAACCTCTGCAACTTCTCTTCAGAATCTCCCAAAAGCATAGTGTCATCAGCAAAAAGCAACTGTGACAACTCCCACTTTGTATTTGATTCTTTATCTTTTAACCCCACACCTCTTGCCAACACCCAAACATTCACTTCTCTTAAAACCCCATCTATAAATATATTGAACAACCATGGTGACATCACACATCCTTGTCTAAGGCCTACTTTTACTGGGAAATAGTCCCCCTCTCTCCTATACACTCTAACCTGAGCCTCACTATCCTCATAAAAACCTCTTCACTGCTTTCAGTAACCTACCTCCTATTCCATACACCTGCAACATCTGCCACATTGCCCCCCTATCCACCCTATCATATGCCTTTTCCAAATCCATAAATGCCACAAAAACCTCTTTACCCTTATCCAAATACTGTTCACCTATATGTTTCACTGTACACACTTGGTCTACACACCCCCTACCTTTCCTAAAGCCCCCTTGTTCATCTGCTATCCTGCTCTCCATCTTACTCTTAATTCTTTCAATAATAACTCTATCATACACTTTACCAGGTACACTCAACAGACTTTATTCCCCTATAATTTTTGCACTCTCTTTTGTCCCCTTTGCCTTTATACAAAGGAACTATACACACACTCTGCCAATCCCTAGGTACCTTACCCTCTTCCATACATTTATTAAATAATAGCACCCCATGGGGAAGTGGAACAGAATTCTTCCTCCGTAAGCTTTTCATGCGTGTCGTAGGGCACTAACATGCTGGGAGCAAGGGCTAGTAACCCCTTCTCCTGTATATATTACTAAATGTAAAATGGGAAACTTTCGTTTTTCATTTTGGGCCACCCCACTTCGGTGGGAAACGGCCGATGTGTTGAAACAAAGAAAGCACCAACCACTCCAAAACTATATCCCCACCTGCTTTTAACATTTCTATCTTTATTCCATCAATCCCAGCTGCCTTACCCCCTTTCATTCTATCCACTGCCTCATGAACTTCCCCCCCCACTCACAACTGGCTCTTCCACACTCCTACAAGATGTTATTCCTCCTTGCCCTATACACAAAATCACAGCTTTCCTGTCTTCATCAACATTTAACAATTCCTCAAAATATTCCCTCCATCTTCCCGATACCTTTAACTCTCCATTTATTAACTCTCCTCTCCTATTTTTAACTGTCAAATCCATTTGTTCCCTTAGCTTCCTCAACTTATTAATCTCACTCCAAAACTTTTTCTTATTTTCAACAAAATTTGTTGATAACATCTCACCCACTCTCTCATTTGCTCTCTTTTTACATTGTTTCACCACTCTCTTAACCTCTCTTTTTCTCTCCATATACTCTTCCCTCCTTGCATCACTTCTACTTTGTAAAAACCTCTCATATGCCAACTTTTTCTCCCTAACTACTCTTTTTACATCATCATTCCACCAATTGCTCTTCTTCCCTCCCACACCCACTTTCCTGTAACCACAAACTTCTGCTGAACACTCTAACACTACATTTTTAAACCTACCCCATACATCTTCGACCCCATTGCTTACACTCTCACTAGCCCATCTATCCATCTATCCACATATCCTCCAATAGTTGTTTATATCTTACCCTAACTGCCTCCTCTTTTAGTTTATAAACCTTCACCTCTCTCTTACTTACTGCTTCTATTTTCCTTGTATCCCATCTATCTTTTACTCCCACTGTAGCTACAACTAAAAAGTGATCTGATATATCTGTGGCCCCTCTATAAACATGTACATCCTGAAGTCTACTTAACAGTCTTTTATCTACCAATACGTAGTCCAACAAACTACTGTCATTACGCTCTACATCATATCTTGTATACTTATTTATCCTCTTTTTCTTAAAATATGTGTTACCTATAACAAAACCTCTTTCTATACAAAGTTCAATCAAATGCTCCCCATTATCATTTACACCTGGCACCCCAAACTTACCTAAAACACCCTCTCTAAATGCTTCTCCTACTTTAGTATTTAGGTCCCCTACCACAATTACTCTCTCACTTGGCTCAAAAGTTCCAACAAACTCGCTTAACATCTCCCAAAATCTCTCTCTCCCCTCTACATTCCTCTCTTTTCAAGGTGCATACACACTTATTAAGACCCACTTTTCACATCCGACCCTTATTTTAATCCACATAATCCTTGAATTTATACATTTATATTCCCTCTTCTATCTATATAACTAACCCTTCAACATTATTGCTACCCCTTCCTTAACTCAAACTCTCTCAGATACTCCTGACTTAATCCCATTTGTTTCTCAACACTGAAACTCCCCTACCCCCTTCAGCTCTGTTTTGCTTACGGCTAGGACATCCAACTTCTTTTCATTCATAACATTAGGAATCATTTCTTTCTTATCATCCGCACCATATCCGTGCACATTCAAACATCCCAATTTTATAAAGTTTTTCTTTTCCTTGTTTTTAGTAATTTATACAGGAGAAGGGGTTACTAGCCCATTGCTCCCGGCATTTAGTCGCCTCCTATGACACGCATAGATTACGGAGGAAGAATTCTGTTCCACTTCCCCATGGAGATAAGCAGAAATAAACAAGAGCAAGAACTAAGAAGATAATGGAAGAAAACCCAGAGGGGTTAGTATATATATGCTTGTACATGCATGTATAGTGTGAGCTAAGTGTAAGAAGTAGCAAGACATACCTGCAACCTTGCATGTTTATGAGACAGAAAAAGACACCAGCAATCCTATCATGCAAAACAATTACAGGCTTGTGTTTCACACTCATTTGGTAGGACAGTAGTACCTCCCTGGGTGGTTGCTGTCTACCAAGTGGAAGTATAGTAGTATTAGTGGTAATATTAGCAGTAATATTAGTGGAAGCAGTAGTAGTAGTAATATAAGTAGTAGTAGTAGAACAGTGATTGAGAAAGCAATAAGAAGGTAGTAGTGGTAGTGAGAAAAGGGGCTCAGAGTGGAGTGCTAATGAAGAAATAGTAGAAGTAGCAGTAATAATAGTGGAGGTAGTCTAAGGAACAAGAGAACAGAGGAGCACTGCAGGAGGGCTAATGTCCCATGAGGGTAGGACAAAATCCCTGCAGGATAAAAACCCATAGGAGATAACCCACCTAGACAGAAGACAGGAAAGGCAATGGAAATATAGGAAAAGTGAAGAGGTAGAAAGAGGCAATAAAGATCAGGTCAAGTCTTGAATGTTTTGAAGCTCGGAGCATTTGACAATGTAGTAAGAAAGGAAGACACCTACAGAGACAAAGCCAGAACTAAGATTTCTATTAGGAATGTTGTGTATAAGGAATTCTTCGACAAGACTGCATCTGTGAAGGCTAACAGAAAGGTAGACAGTTTTGGCAGAGGACCAGTTAACAGGATGACTATGATCTCTAACATGACAGAAGTGGCCATTTCTCCAAAGTATTGGAGCAGACAAGAGCAGCAGGAAATGGAGTAGATTCTGGAAGCATCAGTGGCAGGAAGAGAGGTATGAATATGATTACTATAAAGAATATTAGTTTGGTAAAAAGAAAGAAGTTTGATGTGTAAAGAACAGAGAGTATTGCTAAGATTTAGAAGACTGGAAATATAGGGAAAGCAAAAGATAGATTTCACAGGAGAAGAAAGTCCATTTAGCGTGCAAGTAGGCAGAGTTTATGAAATTGGAAGGGTGGCCAAGGCAAAAGAACAAACTGTGAAAAGTACAAATTTCCGAGTCAAGAAATTAAGGGTTGCAGATGTTAAGAGCTCAGAGAAAGAGAAACAAAAACATTTTTCTTGACAGAGGGTACATGGTAAGAAAAGCAGTAAATGTATATGCCATTGTGCATAGGCTTATGCCTTCCGCATCTCTAACCCTTAGTTTTTCAACCTGGAAATTTCCACTCTTCACAATTTCATTAACTCTGCCTACTCACATGCTGAACATACTTTCTTCTCTCCCAAACTCTCTACTGTGAAATCTCCTATCCTTTCCTTTTCCTATACAGTGGTACCCTGACTTACGAGTTTAATTCGTTCCGTGACCCAGCTCGTAACTCAATTTGCTCATACAGTGGACCCCCGCCTAACGAGCACCCGGAAATAGTACAATTATGTAAGTATAATATTGGAAGTGTATTTTTGGGGGTCTGAAATAGACTAACCTACGTGACATTATTTCTTAAGTAAATTCATTGGTAATGGCACTTGAACAGGCTTCTGGAATGAATTTTGCTCGTTAGGCGGGGGTCCACTGTTTATCAAATCAATTTTCCTTATTAAAATTAATTGAAATGCCATTAATCTGTTCCAGCCCCCTAAAAACCACCCCAGAGACAGGAGAAAATACTTCAATATAATGCTAATATCAACTCTACGGCTTATTTATCTACAGTGGACCCCTGAGATTCAGCCATAATTCATTCCAGAAGGCTGTTCAAGTGCCATTACTGAACGAATTTGTTCCCATAAGGAATAATGTAAAGTAGGTTAGTCCGTTTCAGACCCCCAAAAATGCACTTACAATATTACACTTACATAATTGTTCGAGTTTTGAGGTGGTCGAAACTCGGGGTCCACTGAATCAGAATTGATCTAATATGACATAATAAACACTAAAAGTAACATAGAAACATGATATATACTCTAGAATGAATAAAATAGGCCATAATATGGCGAGTGTCCAGGACCAGTCCCAGCATATAAAATCATTACTGCTCCTTCCTATAACATGTTCTTTGGTCCTGGTAAGAGAAAACTGAGTTTTTGAAAGGCTAACTGCACTTGATCACTAGTGCAGTGATATATGAATACAGTAGGGCCCCACTATACGGCAGGTTAGGTTCCAGGCTACTGCCGGAAAGCAGACTTTGCCGAAAAGCACAACTCCATTTTTTTTCCATTTATAAATGCATATACAGTAATCCCTTGGTTTTCGATTGTCCCAGTTTTCGCCGATTTTGGTTTTCGCTCACTTTTTTTGTGGAAAATTGTCTCAATGTTTGCCGATTGTCTGGAACCTGTCCACCAGTGCCGCGCACATACAAAGGCCGTAGACCGCCACCCACGCACATTGTCACGCAGTCTAGCATTGTTTATGCTTGAGTGAACATCACTCCAGGAGTTCATACAAAAATTATTAACAATTCATTGTTTTTGGCCCTTGATTATTGTGTGTGACTACTAAATAAGCTACTATGGGCCCAAAGAAAGCTCCTAGTGCCAGTTCTTTGGTAAAGAAAGTGAGAAACACAATAGAACTGAAGAAAGAAATAATAGAAAAATATGATAGTGGTGTACGTATTGCCGAGCTCGCCAGGATATACAAGAGAAACCCATCAACCATCAGTTCCATTGTGGCGAAGAGAAAAGAAATCACGGAATCTAATGTTGCGAAATGGGTGAATACAATAATGAAACAGAGATCACAAACAATTGAAAATATGGAGAAATTGTTGTTGTTCTGGATAAACCAAAAACTGCTAGTGGGTGATAGTGTTGTGCAATCCATCATATGTGAAAAAGCAAGGCAGTTGCATGCCGATCATGTCAAGAAAATGACTGAAACCAGTGTTGATGTTGATGAATTTAAGGCCAGCAAAGGCTGGTTCGAAAACTTCAAAAGCGAAGTGGCATACACAGTGTTGTAAGGCATGGTGAGGGTGCCAGTTCAGATAAACATGGGGCTCAAAAATTTGTGCGTGACTTTAAAGAATATGTAGAGGCAGAAAAATTTAAACCCCAACAAGTGTTTAATTGTGACAAAACAGGCCTCTTTTGGAAGAAAATGCCAAGGAGGACCTACATCACGCAGGAAGAAATGGCAATGCGAGGACACAAGCCTATGAAAGACAGGCTAACTCTAATGTTGTGTGGTAATGCTAGTGGGGATTTCAAAGTGAAGACTTTACTGGTGTATCACTCAGAAAATCCCAGTGTGTTCAAGAAATAGTGTTGACAAGAGTAAATTGTGTGTGTTTTGGAAGTGTAATGCTAAGGCATGGGTCACTAGAAAATTTTCCTGGAATGGTTTAATCAAGTGTTTTGCCACAGTGTTTTGCCATAAGTGCCTCATGGTAATGGACAATGCTCCTGCTCATCCTAAAGACTTTGAAGACCAAATGTCTAAGGCTTTCACATTTGTAACAGTTAAGTTCTTGCCTGCTAACACCACTCCTCTCATCCAGCCCATGGACCAGCAGGTCATTGCAAACTTCAAAAAACTGTACACCGAAGCAATGTTTGAAAGGTGCTTTAATATGACCAATGACTCTGAATTGACCCTAAGAGAGTTCTGGAAGGTTCACTTCAATATCTTCCATTGCATAAGCCTTATAGATAAAGCTTGGCAGGGAGTGACTTCCAGGACTTTGAACTCTGCTTGGAGAAAGTTGTGGCCAGACTGTGTCCCAGAAAGGGATTTTGAAGGGTTTGGGGCTGGCCCTGAGGACCCTATGGAAGTTGTGGAAAGTATTGTGGCATTGGGGTATTGCATGGGGTTGGATGTGAGTAGCCAGGATGTGGAAGAGTTGGTGGAGGACCACAATGAAGATCTAACCACTGAAGAGCTGCAAGAGCTTGAGCTGCAACACCATCAAACCACAACTCAGGAAATTGCTTCAGTGGAGGAAGAGAGATGTAAGGTGCCTTCTTCAGAGATTAAGGAGATTTGTGCAATGTGGAGTAGGGTGCATTCATTTGTGGAGGAACATCACCCTGACAAAGATGTTGCAATCCATCTAGGCAACATGTACAATGACAATCTCTTATCATATTTTAGGGACATTTTAAAGAGACGCCAGACACAGATCTCTCTGGACAGATGTTTAGTGTCACAGGTGTGCAGTGACTCTCAAGCTGGTCCTAGTGGGATTAAAAGACAAAGAAGGAAAGTGACCCCAAATGAGGACTTGGTACATAGAGTCCTTATGGAGGGGGATTCCCCTTCCAAAAATTAGGGTCTCTTCCCTCTCCCCTCCTCCCTCTCTTCCATCCAGCAACATCAGTCTTCAATAAAGGTAAGTGCCACATTCAGTTCATTCATTTGTGCATGTAAATCTATCTTTAAGGCCCCCAAAATATTTTTTTCCAAACTTCTGGGTTTCTGGAACGGATTAATTGAATTTCCATTATTTCTTATGGGGAAAATAGTTTTGGTTTTCGCCTATTTTGGTTTTAGTTGATCCATATGGAACGGATTAAAATCGAAAACCAAGGGACCAATGTAAATGCCAGATAACAAGTTTACACTAACATATATTAAGTTAGCAATAGAACTAGGCATTAAAAAGTAAAATACACACACAGTAGACTCATTATTTACTTAAAAATATTTGTAGTCATAATGTAGGGCAAAAGGTGAGTAGTATTTACTGTAAGAAGTCAGGTGTGGTAGGTATGGTAGCCCTCCTGGCCACCCCACCCATACATACTATACTACGATGCTTAAAGTGCCCTAGAGTGATACAATGCATATACAATACACTCATTACTTACCTTAAAATATTTGTAGTCTTAATGGTCTTAATGTAGGGTGAGAGGTGAAAAGTATTTATTTGTAGAAAGTCGTGTGGGAGGTATGGAAGTCAGGTTTGGGAAGTGTGGATAGCCAGCTAGGGCAGCCCTCCCCTTCCCTCCCCACCCACCCATGGTGTTTCTCACTTTCTTTACCACAGGAACTTTACTAGGAACTTTCTTGGGAGCCATGGTTACTTATTTCGCAGTTGCACTGACAAAAAACAATGGAAAACAAGCGAAATGTTTGGATGAATGAGCAGAAGCTTCCTCACACACCTAGACACACAGGCAAACTGAAGTGCAAGCGGCCCCAGCCGGCAGACGGACGCGTCCCATATGGCCGATAACCGGGAGCCGAAAAACCGGCCTATAACCAAGTTGGCCGATAACAGGAACGGCCAATAACCGAGGGTCCACTGTATTTCCAGTCTCCTAAATCTTAACAACACTCTCCATACTCTGAGGCTCAGAGTGGAGTTGTTAGTGAAGAAATAGTAGTAATAGTAATAGTAGAGGTAGGAACAAGAGAACGGAGGAGCACTGCAGAAGAGACAATGTCCCACAAGGGTAGGACAAAATTCCTGCTGGACAAAACCCCATACGAAAGAACCCACCTAGGCAAAAGACTGGAAAGGCAATGAAAATATAAGAAAGGTGAAGAGGAGGGAATAAAGATCAGGTCATGTCA
Organism: Cherax destructor; assembly: GCA_009830355.1. NCBI lineage: Eukaryota > Metazoa > Arthropoda > Malacostraca > Decapoda > Parastacidae > Cherax > Cherax destructor. The sequence goes on from WNWK01014775.1 coordinate 30,287, forward strand.
TGAGTGTTCTGAAGTTTGGAGCATTTGACAGTGTAATGAGAAAGGAAGACATCTACAGAGACAAAGCCAGGACTAAAATTCATATTAGGAATGTGTATTAAGGGATGCTTCAACAAGACTGCATCTGCAAAGGCTAGAAGGGTAGACAGTCTTGGCAAAGGACCAGTTAATAGGATGACTGTGATCTTTAACAAGTCAGAAAAGAGCACTGTTAGTATCAGCAAGGCTAACACTTCTTTTATGTTTCTTAAGTCGATCAGAAAGTGAGTGGCCAGTTTCTCCAAAGTACTGGAGAAGACAAGAGCAGCAGAAAATGAAGTAGACTCTGGAAGCATCAGTGGCAGGAGGAGAGAAATGAACAAGATTACTATGAAGAGTATTAGATTGGCAAAAAGAAAGTTGATGTCTACTCTCATGTCTTCACCTTCCCTATGTTTTCATTGTCTTTTATGTCTTCTATCTAGGTGGGTTCTGTCCTATGGTTTTTTTTTTCCGAGGGGATTTTGTCCTACCCTTATGGGACAGTAGCTCTCCTGCAGTGCTCCTTTGTTCTTTTATTTCTTAGACTGCCTCCACTATTATTACTACTACTATTTCTTCACTAACACTCCACTCTGAGCCACTTTTTTTTTTGCTACCACTACTACCTTCTTATTGCTGCCTCTATCACTGTTGCATTACTTCTACTACTATAGGTCAGCCATCACTGATCCGGAAATCACTAATCCGGCACTAATTTCAGCAATACAAGTGGACACTACAGAGGGAAATGGTATAGGTCAGCCATCACTGATCTGGCACCCTACATGTCCCAATGATGCCAGATTAGTGATGGTCGACCTGTACTACTTACCACTACTACTATTACCATTGCTTCTACCACTACTACCACCACCATTACTACTACTAACTACCATTACTACTACTACTGCTCCTTCCATCAGGTCTACCATTTCCCCTGCCCCCTTCTCATATATATTCTTGCTTTCTTCCTTTGATGCTTCTGTGTGTGACTATTTAATGGTCCACATAGGACCAAAACATCATAAGTTTGTCTTCTAAGTGCAGATTATTTGTGTACAGTATATACAGTATGTACTTACTTGTATAGGTCTTTGCAATAGCAAATGTATACATGCAGTTTCATGCAAAATGAACTTTTAATTACTAGTGAATAAAAGTAAGAATATACTTGTAGGGTGCAGTAAATGTTCTACAAAGTCTACTGGAGTCACTATTTGGAAGGAAATGTTTTCCAAAATCACATACATTCTTTAAATATTTTAGAAAAGTGTATGAGATATTATATATAAATACAATTACAAAGAAGAGAAACAATTAACCAAATATTTTATTTAGAATAGGAAAAAAAGCATATAGTATTTAAAATTATGCTTCCTTACCTCAGATATACGCATATAGATTCCTCGGTTATTTTGGCCTATGTCAAAATAAAAATTCTTGTTTTCTACTCGCATATGTCGTCCTTCTGGTAATTCCCCTTTGTAGCCACCATCATCTGTACCAAATTCATCAAGTAGCTCCTGTAGAGCATCACGGAATTCTATCATGCCTTGGGCTGGAATAGCAATCTGACATCGGGGCCCACCCCTTGCTATTGTTTGTGATACCTGTAAATATTAAAGCATATTAGGAAATCCCCTACAGTATTGATAGTGGATAAAAAACTCCATATGCACACACATCCTGTGCCATATTCAACATTCCTTTTTACCACATAGTCACAATTAATCCACATATGTTTTGGTTGTTAACACAATGGCATATCCACTTAGAGCAACCTATCTTCCTTAAACAACCATTAATTTCTCACATACAATTTTAAGAAAGTTTCTCCATGAAAATTAACACACGTGTGCAACATCTGGGTATCTACTATAAAGATACCCAGATGTTGCACATGTGTCTTAATTTTCATCTTGTCGGTATTGTATACCACTTTTGTACAAGTTTCTCCATGTTATGCTGGTGATGTGTGTGGCACTAGGGACAAAGCACCAGCGCCAGCCCTGAAAGGAAGCCAGGTTCCACAACCCAGGCTGTATCCACCGCTTGCACGTGCACGCACGCACGCACGCACACACACACAAAAAAAAAAAAAAAAAAAAAAACTAGCATCTGCACTACCACTACCAAACTGTGTGTGACTGACAGGAAGAACATATTGTGACCAATCCCCATCAATCTGGTGAAACACACAGTGGAATCCTGCCAAATTATATTACCAGTAGACAATGGCAAGCATGTTTGTTTCACCACAGTCACAATTTCACAGGTGGAATGACACAACTGTGTCTGAGATGTCTCTCTTCCTTGTCATAATCATGCTTATGCCACAAGACAAAACACCTAGTATCTACCCCCACATTCATTAATTTCATTCCTGTCTACAGACTTATCCTGTAGCTGAAGAGCCTACACTTCTTGGACAAAACTAGGCTCAAAAGAAGCGACCTATTATACAAGACTGAGATGTTTTTATGTACTTGAAAAATAAATTCACCAAGTTCTTTTATACCTTCTGGAACCTTGCCAATGTCGAGTCTCTGATCCTGTTAAAGGGCAGACTATCATTTAAGGAATATATACCAAGGATGAGAAAACGCTTTGTATCATACTGCTAGTTTTGTGACACTTATGAATGTACATAGGAAGGAAAATATTGCAAGATATCAGGATGTTATTAGGAATATCCAGTGATGCTGTGAAGAAAATGATGGAACCATATCCTGGTAAGGGGAATACACTGATAATAAGTGCACAAGCCCTTTACTCAGGTACATGGTGCAGTGTGTGTGCAACACAAAAATGTGCCCAGGTTCAATGCACATATTGGTGGTGAAGTGCAGGTATTTCATTTCAAAGACATCATGGCAATTTGATGACATGACAAACATGATGTAACTTTATTGACATCCATCCACCAGCATGAAATGAAAGAAACAGGAAAGTTGACTCATGAAATCATAATGACACGATTGCAAACAAACCATACCACGGGCAGAGATAGAACCCGCGATCAGTGTCTCAAAACTCCAGACCAACACGTTAGCCACTGGGCCAGCTGGCTACAATAGATTTATCCAACTAGGTATATTTATACACCATAGGAAGGTTAGCATATGCAAGTTTTTACAGGAAAGTTGAATAGAGAAATGAGTGAACCCATTGTGGAGACCAGGTGCTGTCACCGATTACACCAATATGTAGTCGGTGGACAAATCCGACGTGCAGATTAGGTTTGTTGCTTGTGTCTGGAAGAGTTATAAGTGATACATGAAGCTTTCCTTACATCTTGTTAAAACTCCAATGCTGAATGATGGCAATATGTACCAGGTCAAGACTGGTAACAATCCTCCATATGGCCTCTTCTGTTTGTCATCAAAAAAAATAATGCAGAAATACTGATGACCAAATACCCTCTCATTTAAGGTAAGGTGATCACTTCCCACCTGCACTTCCTGCTACTAACAAGAAAGCAGCTCAGAAAAGATATGTCTGTGCTCACATATTAACACACTTGGTAAAAAGATAAGTAGAGAATGTAAAACCACTGTGTATAGAAATGTATGTACTATATATCTGTGTGTGTGTATGTGTACAGTACTTGTCATGGCATTATGCAGCCCCTCCCCCACACACGTATCAAAACACAAACACATACCATGAAAGATTATAATATATATGTTTGCACACTTACTGAGGTTTTAATACTTGTTGCTGCGTCCTTTATGCTTAATCACATCCCTCAGCCGTGTAGGAAGATTCTCACACAAATTCTTGAGGGTTTGGGGAGGTATATTATTCCATGCCTCATGTAGAGCAGCCTCCAGCTGCGGGATGGAACTGATATTCTTGTCCAGTAAACTTCGTTTCACTATTGACCAGAGGTTCTCAATAGGGTTTAAGTCTGGGGAATTGTATGGCCAGGCATTAAAGAACCTCACTTCACAGTCCTTAAGCCACTGAGCTACAGATTTGGCGGTATGACACTGTGCACCATCCTGCATAAAAACAGCAGCTCCACACTTGTCAAATGCCTCAGGTAAATTGTCACACAATAACTCCAAGTAATTATACTGATTCATAGACTGGTTTTTGGGAAGCACAATGAGTTCACCAACACACTGAGTACTGAAACACCCCCAAACCATGAGTGAGTCTGGGTGTTTGGTGGTCCCACAGGTGTAGCGAGGGTCTAGCAGGTCACTACCTCTGGGCCAGTACACATGTCCCCCCACGGTTACAGGTGACGGTGAAGGTTGCTTCATCACTCCAAAGTACTTCAGACCACTGTTGAGGATTCCAGTGAAGATATTCCTTTGCATAATCCAGCCTGCGTTTCTTCTGTGGCTTGGAGAGGATCGGTTTCATAACCTGGCGCTGACTACTGTAGCCCAGTTCTGACACACGTCTGTTAACAATTCTTACAGACACCTCTGAGAGAAGATGTGGGTTCTTTTCTTTCGATTCTCTAGCAGTTATCTTAGGTGTATTCTCTAACTGCTTCTTTAACACATGACTCACGAAATTGTAATGACAAAACTGCAAACAAACCATACCACAGGTGGGGTTAGAACCCGCAGGAGATTCGTCTGTAAAAACTTGCATTTGTCGTCACAGTGGTGCCTATGCTAACCTTCCTATGGTGTATAAATATACAGTGGACCCTCGGTTTTCGTTGAAAATTCTTTCCAGAATGCTGTTTGAGTGCCATTACTGAACGAATTTGTTCCCATAAGGATAAATGTAAATTGGATTAGTCATTTCAGATCCCCAAAACTACACTAACAGAAGCAATTATGAAAATACACTTACATAATTGTTAGAGTTTGGAGATGAACGAAAACCAAGGGTCCACTGTACCTAGTTGGATGAATCTTATTGTATTTAGCTGGCCCAGTGGCTAACGCGTCGGTGTGGAGTTTTATGACTCTCTGATCGTGCGTTCTAACCCCACCCGTGGTATGGTTTCTTTAACACAGTTAAGGTACGAACAGATGTCTTCAAGGGGCCAGGCCGAGGTTTGGCAGATGGTAACTTGACACCACCACCAGCCTTGAAATGCTGCAGCCAGTTCCTCACGGAACGCTCACACACACCAACATTCTCCACTACCTCTTTTGTCTGGTGCCCAGATTTGTGAAGCCCTATGATTTGAGCTATAGTTTCAGGTGTTAAAGACTTCCTTTTACCCATAATCAAACATGTATAGCCCCAAAACCAAAGGGAACACCAGACAAAAGATGGGGCGGATGAGGGACAAAAGTGCAACACTTCCTCTCACCACGGCAGCCACGTGAGCACTGAGGAGTCACTGTGGAGTGTAGTGGCAGGCTGTGACGTCATGCTAACGGCTGCTACCCGGCATAATGCATTGACGAAAAAAGACCCCCCACCGTATGGTAGGCCTTTGATTTTCGTCACGGCATAATGCCAGGACGCTCGCCTGGCATAATGCCGTGACTAGCACTGTGTGTGTGTGTGTGTACTCGCCTAATTGTGGTTGCAGGGGTCGAGAGACTGCTCCTGGCCCCGCCTCTTCACTGATCGCTACTGGGTCCTCTCTCTTCCTGCTCCATGAGCTTTATCATACCTCATCTTAAAGCTATGTATGGTTCCTACCTCCACTACATCACTTGCTAGACTATTCCACTTTCTGACAACTCTATGACTGAAGAAATACTTCCTAACATCCCTCTGACTCATCTGGGTCTTCAACTTCCAACTGTGACCCCTTGTTTGTGTCCCCTCTCTGGAACATCCTGTCTCTGTCCACCTTGTCTATTCCACGCAGTATTTTGTATGTTGTAATCATGTCTCCCCTAACCCTCCTGTCCTCCAGTGTCAGTCAGGCCGATTTCCTTAGTCTTTCTTCGTAGGACATTTCCCTTATCTCTGGAACTAACCTTGTCACAAACCTTTGCACTTTCTCTAATTTCTTGATATGCTTGACCAGGTGTGGGTTCCAAACTGGTGCTGCATACTTCAGTATGGATCTGACATACACGATGTACAGTGTCTTGAACGATTCCTTACTAAGGTATCGGAACGCTATTCTCAGATGTATGTATGTGTGTGTGTGTACTCACCTAATTGTACTCACCTAATTGTGGTTGCAGGGGTCGATACTCAGCTCCTGGACCCGCCTCTTCACTGTCCGCTACTGGGTCTCTGCTCTCCCTGCTCCATGAGCTTTATCATACCTTATCTTAAAACTATGTATGGTTCCTGCCTCCACTATATCTTTCTCTAGACTATTCCACTTCCTGACTACTCTGTGGCTGAAGAAATGCTTCCTAACATCCCTTTGACTCATCTGAGTCTTCAGCTTCCAGTTGTGTCCCCTTGTTTCTGTGTTCCCTCTCTGGAACATCCTGTCACTGTCTACCTTATCGATTTCCCGCAGTATTTTGTATGTCGTTATCATGTCTCCTCTGACCCTTCTTTCCTCCAGTGTTGTTAGTCCTATTTCCCTCAACCTTTCTTCATAGGACAGACCCCTGAGTTGTGGAACTAACCTTGTCGCAAACCTTTGCACTTTCTGTGTGTGTGTGTGTGTGTGTGTGTGTGCTTGCACGTGCGCGCGTGTGTGTGTACGTACATATGTTAAAACAGTAGTTCAGTAAAGCAAATGAATGAATGTGTGTAGTGGGTGTGTACTCACCTAGTTGGGGTTGCAGGAGTCGATTCATAGCTCTTGGCACCGCCTCTTCGCTACTAGGTCCACTCCCTTCCCTATGAGCTTTATCGAACCTCTTCTTAAAGTTATGTATGAATCCTGCCTCCACTACATCACTCTCCAGATTCTTCCACTTCCTGACAACTCTATGACTGAAGAAATACTTCCTAATATCCCTGTGACTCATCTGAGTTTTCAACTTCCAGTTGTGACCCCTTGTTGCTGTGTCCCATCTCTGAAACATTCTGTCCCTATCCACCTTGTCAATTCCTCTCAGTATTTTATATGTCATTATCATATCTCCCCATCCCTCCTGTCTTCTAAGTGTTGTCAGGTTGATTTCCCTAAACTTCTCCTCGTAGTGCATACCTTTTAGCTCTGGGACTAGTCTTGTTGGAAACCTTTGCACTTTCTCTAATTTCTTGACGTGTTTAACCAGGTGTGGGTTCCATGCTGGTGCTGCATACTCCAATATGGCCTGACATACACAGTGTACAGTATCTTGAATAACTCCTTACTTAGATGTTGAAATGCTATTCTTAGGTTTGCCAGGTGCCCATGTGCTATAGGAGTTATCTGGATGATGCGAGCATCAGATGTGCTCGGTATGATGCTCACCTCAAGATCCTTTTCCTTGAGTGAGTTTTGCAGCCTTTGACCTCTTAGGCTGTACTCCATCTGTGATCTTTGTCCTTTCCCAAACTTCATGACTTTATACTTGCTGGGATTTAACTCAGGAGCCATTTGTCAGACAAGTCTTGCAGCCAGTCCAGATCTCCTTGTAAGCTTACCTGATCCTCAACCACTTTTATTCTTCTCATTAGTTTCACATCGTCTGTAAACAGGGACACTTCTGACTATCTCTTCTGTCATGTCATTCACATATACTAGAAACAGCACTGGACCTATTACTGACCCTTGTGGAACCCCACTCGACACATGCACCCACTCTTGACACCTCATCACGTACCAACACACGTTGTTTCCTTCCTGTCAGGTATTCTCTGATCCACTGTGGTACTCTCTCTTGCAATTCCTGCCTGCTCCTCTATCTTTTCAACCAGTCTCTTGTGCAGTAACTGAATCAAAAGTATTCTTGCAGTCCAAAAAAATGCAATCTACCCATCCATCTCTCTCCTGTCTTAGTCCTGTTACCTTACTGTATAACTCCAGTAGGTTCATGATGCAGGATTTTCCTTCTCTGAAGCCATGCTGGTTGTCATGCATGAGCCCATTCCTTTCTAGGTGCTCCACAACTCTTCTCCTGATAATCTTTTCCATAACTTTACATACTATACATGTCAGCAACACAGGTCTGTAGTCTAGTGCTGCCTGTGTTTCCATTCTTAACCCTTTACCGGGCAGGACCGTGTACAGACGGTCCTAAACACGTGTTTTTTGCGTGTGTCATCCTACTCCCCCAGCGCATCTAGGTTCCCATTCTCTATATCTGACCAATCACAAGCCTTCTGTGAGTCGCTCCAGCTAAGTGAGACCGGCATCTGCTCGCTTCCCATTGGTTGAGAGACCAAAATGTAAACACTTCTCGCTTGGCGTCACCCAGAGCCGAATTTTTGCTCTTGTTCCACTCATATACACTGTGATTATACTCTCTACAATGTCGGTAAGTACTAATTGTTGTGTCCAGTGTGTAAATGAATAGTTTAGGCATATTTTGAGATATATATCAGGAGTTAGATATGCATATGAGTGTACCATGCAATTGAAAAAGTGCAACAAAGAGGACCGTGTGCAGACGGTCCCACCGTCAGGGCCACATTTTAAATTTCAGTAAATAAATATTTATATAAAAATTTCTAGTGCATATATGAATTCTGTAGTGGTCTGGGTGTGTACAGAACATTCTTATTGTCATTCCAGATCAATGAGAAATTGTTCTATGGTGAATCCTCCCAAGATAAGTCAAAATATCTCTGCATTTTGGAGGAAAGTGACTCCAATCCAGAGCCAGATGACCTGGAATTACTTGAGAGTGGTGATGAATACTTGCCACCTGATGCACAGGTGTCAAGTGATGAGGAGGAGGAAGAAAGGCCATCCAAAAGCCTAAATTAGCCAAGAAAAAGAAAGGTATTGCGATCGAGGAGTACCCTGATGAAGAAGATCTTCATGATGAGCTTGCTGTTCAAGCTCAGACTGTTTGGACGAAGGATGACATCACTAATGACTCTTTGCCTGTATACGAACATGAAAAGCCTCTTGCAATTAAGTGTCCATTTGATTATTTTAGCAAGTTTTTACCCCAAATATGATAGAAAGCATGACATATCAAACCAATTTGTATGCCAAGCAAAAAACATAGATACTACTTTTGTAACAGATTGTGAAGAAATAATACAGTTCATAGGTATTCTGTTGTTTATGGGTATTTCTTCATACCCATCCCTAGATGACTATTGGGCAAGTTCTACTAAGGTAATCCAGGTTGCAGAAGTCATGTCATCTAAAAGATTTAGGTTGCTTAGGCGTACAGTTCATTTCAATGATAACACCCACAGGCATAAGGACAGATTCCACAAAATAAGGCCTCTTTACACAGCACTAACTAATGCTTGCTTGCAAGTTGCAGCTACACCCAGGCAGTCTATTGATGAAGTAATGGTTGGTTTCAAGGGTAAAACTGCTGGAAACCTCAGGCAGTACATCAAAACCAAACCAGACAAATGGGGTTTCAAACTATTTTGTCGTGGAAGTGAAGATGGAATCATACATGATATAATCATGTATGAAGGCAAAACGACTTTTGAAAACCATCCCATAAAGCTGCCAGATGAAGAAAATAAACTACCAATAAGTTCAAAGATTGTTCTGGTACTTGCAACAACTCTCAGCAAAGAAAGACATCAGCAATCTATGCTGACAATTTCTTTTCAAGTCTACCTTTGGTCAAGGTACTAAGAGACAAGTATAACTGCAGGTACACTGGAACAGTACGTGAAAATAGATGTGGTAAACCAGAACTGATGCCTGTCAAACAAATGGAAAAGAACATAGTGCCCAGGGGCACTTTTGACTTCAAAACCAATGATAGTATCCTTGTTGTAAGGTGGAAGGACAACAAAGCTGTGACTTTAGTGACAAATGATGTGGGAGTGGAACCTGTGACTCTTATTCAAAGATATAACAAGGAATCTAAGACTAAAGACAACTTCCAGTGCCCTGCTAGGTCACTTGCCAACAGTTGGAAAAATATTGTCATGCAAGTATTGCAGCACAAAGAAACATCATGTCACAACATAATTTTTCTGTTCAGTATGCAAAGTTAACCTATGCATTAGGAAGGATAAAATTGCTTCACAGCCTATCATTCTAGCAAGTAGTCATCTATAATGATTGTTTTTACTCTTGGAATTCAGGAATATGGGACTTGAAAGTTTTATCCCTTTGCAATGTGTGCATCTTTTCTTTTGGTTCATGTTTATATTTTTTAATACTTACAAAATGTTTGGAAACAAGTTCCATTTGTGTTTTTGATATTGTATATTAGTAAAATAAAATAGAAAAATACTTATTTGGTGTTTTATTAACAATTGCAAATTTGCAACACTCAGAATTTGACACCCTTTAACGGTCGGGACCGTCTACAGATGGTCCTTGAATATTGGCAATTGCGCGAAAAGTTATTTTTAGAATTTCAAATATATGGGCTCATTATCCTTACATTGAGCTACTCTATCGACTCATATGAAATAATTTCGAAATTATCATTTTCCAGGGAGTGCCCGGTAAAGGGTTAAAAAGTGGGACTACATTTGCTGTCTTCCACACCTCAGGCAGTTGCCCTGTTTCAATAGATTTATTGAAGATTATTTTAAGTGTCACACAGTGTATCTGCTCCCTCTCTCAGGATCCACAGAGATGTTATCTGGACCCACCATCTTCGAGGCATCTAGTTTGCCTAGCAGTTTTTATTCGCCTCCTCCACAGTTGTGTCATGTGTCCAGCACTTGCAGGTGCACCCTACTCCCTCAGTTTGCTGGAAGCCTCTCTGTATCCACTGAATACCTCCCTGAATCTTAAGCTGAGCTCCTCACATACTTCCTGATCGTTCCCTGTGAGCTCCCCTCCTTCCTTCATCAGCCTGATCACCTGGTTCTTGACTGCTGTTTTCCTTCTAATGTGGCTCTATAACAACTTTAGGTCAGATCTGGCCTTTGATGCTATGTCATTCTCATATTGTCAAGGGGTAATGTGTGGGGGCAGTGCATGTGTGTGGGGCTTTTCTGTGAAACTGTCTTATAAATATATTATTGACACTTTCACTGAAATTATTTTGTTGGATAGTTAGGTTTAAGCATAAAGAGTAAAAACATTAGACAGGGAGACCCGATCTATAAATTTTGAACAAATTTGTGCTTCAGAGAAGAAAGGTATTTTACTTTATGGTTTCTGGGGTGTTGAGAATGAATATGACCATAATAAAAATCAATTTTCTAAAGATAATTGTATATATTGTTTTAAACATTTACACACTGTGGTTATGGGAAATTATACGTATGAATTACGCAATTACACATTGTTGGTTTGAATCAAAAGTATTTTCCTTGTACAGTTTATGTACCCTCCTTCTGTCCCAGATCTTCCTTGTACAGTTTATGTACCCTCCTCCTGTCCCAGATCTTCCTTGTACAGTTTATGTACCCTCCTCCTGTCCCAGATCTTCCTTGTACAGTTTATGTACCCTCCTCCTGTCCCAGATCTTCCTTGTACAGTTTATGTACCTTCCTCCTGTCCCAGATCTTCCTTGTACAGTTTATGTACCCTCCTCCTGTCCCAGATCTTCCTTGTACAGTTTATGTACCTTCCTCCTGTCCCAGATCTTCCTTGTACAGTTTATGTACCTTCCTCCTGTCCCAGATCTTCCTTGTACAGTTTATGTACCTTCCTCCTGTCCCAGATCTTCCTTGTACAGTTTATGTACCTTCCTCCTGTCCCAGATCTTCCTTGTACAGTTTATGTACCTTCCTCCTGTCCCAGATCAAAAATAAAAGCCAGCCTGATTTCATATCTTTATAGAGCCAATTTGCAGTTTCAAGCATCATTTCCTTATTCTGTGACCAAAATTAGCAGCAACGAATGACTAGTTTTATTTCAAAAGGCTTTTCTTTCTGTAGCCCAGTGAAATGACCATTCTAGACTATAGTACTTACATGACAGTGTATGAACAATTCAAAATTGCAAGAAAAAAAAAAAAGATAAAAAAAAAAAAAAAATACTATAATATAGAGTATGAAGCAACTGCCAATGTTTGCATGATGGGGTCAACAACCTTCAACATCATGCCTTCATATCTCATAAAGTACTGACGAGTGAAAGGGGTTGGGGGGGATGGATTGTGACAGTGAAAGGGATAAAAAAAAATAATAAGCCACAATCATGTTTTACATTGCAGTGTTACAGTCACACATTTGATATCCTTAGGCAGACTGATATACAGTAGGACCCATTTATACGGCAGGTTAGGTTCCAGGCTACTGCCGGAAAACAGACATCGCCAGAAAGCAGAACACCATTTTTTCCAATTATAAATGCCAGACAACAAGTTTACACTAACTTATATAAAGTTAGTAATAGAACTAGGCATTAAAACACAATAAAAGTAAAATACATACACAGTACATTCATTACTTACCTTTGCACTGCAACTCATTATTGTAATTACATAATCTCAATGTAAACTTGCAATGAAATAAAATCTGTATTTGTATTTGTATAAAATATTTGTAGTCTTCATGTAGGCGAGAGGTGAGTAGTACTTATTTGTAGGAAATCAGGTGTACGTAGCACTGGCTCCCCATCCCAAACTTAATTAACAATATTTAAAACAGCCCAGAGAGATAAAATACACATGCAGTACACTCATTATTTACCTTAAAATATGTGGTCTTAATGTAGAATGAGAGGTGAGTAGTATTTATTTGTAGGAAGTCAGGTGTAGGTAGCCAGTAGATGTAGCCCGCCTGGGATACACCTACCTACATAGCTATATGATATTTAATGCGGCCCAGAGCCATATTATTACCATCACATACCTTGTTCACTGAGTTTAATCATTTCTAACAACTACCTTTAGATGCCATCATAAACGAAGGGATAAGTAATGAAAAATTCATGCCAAGAATTGTAAACAAAAGTGGAGTGTTAAGGGAGTGACTGGGCCAAACGCAGATTCATACACGTTTTCTCTGATGCTGGACCAGAGAAAACATAATGTTTTCCCTCCGCCCGGCAACCACACCACCACAGCATATAAACATAGCATTTTTATATGTTATGTAACTTGTTTCTTACATAATTTTGAAGAAAATATCATAGATGAATTAATGAAAATGTCTAAATTAATGTAAAATAAAACATTTAATATGCCCAAGAGTGATTATTATTACGTACTATAAGTACTACTATGGCGTTAAGACTAGATGGACAAAAAAATAAGCCACTCCTATGGCTCTATGCTGTACTTTCTACAAGATTGATGGACTGAACACATCGATTCCAGGCCGAGGGACTGATTACCTCAAACTCCTCCTCTCTTTACACCTTTCTGCTTTGTATTGGACTGATGAAGCCACTGTGTGGCAAAACGTTTCCTCAATAAAGATACCCAAGTGTTGCATATGTGTCTATTTTATAACTTGTTGGTTCTCTGAACCATTCATCTACATCCTGTCTGACACAGCCACATCTTGGGATCTTGATACAAACGAATTCTTCAACACTTGTCCAACCTTTGGACGAAGACCTACTTCGACTAGTGGATGGTACCACTATGACCCCGCCTCCTCCTGCTTCGCCTCACCTGACTACAGTATATAAGCCACTCTTATGGCTCTATGCTGTACTTTCTACAAGATTGATAGACTGAACACATCGATTCCAGGCCGAGGACTGATTACCTCAAACTCCTCCTCTCCTTACACCTTCCTGCTTTGTATTGGACTGATGAAGCCACTGTGTGGCAAAACGTTTCTCAATAAAGATACCCAAGTGTTGCATATGTGTCTATTTTATAACTTGTTGGTTCTCTGAACCATTCATCTACATCCTGTCTGACACAGCCACATCTTGGGATCTTGATACAAACGAATTCTTCAACACTTGTCCAACCTTTGGACGAAGACCTACTTCGACTAGTGGATGGTACCACTATGACCCCGCCTCCTCCTGCTTCGCCTCACCTGACTACAGTATATAAGCCACTCTTATGGCTCTATGCTGTACTTTCTACAAGATTGATAGACTGAACACATCGATTCCAGGCCGAGGGACTGATTACCTCAAACTCCTCCTCTCCTTACACCTTTCTGCTTTGTATTGGACTGATGAAGCCACTGTGTGGCGAAACGTTTCCTCAATAAAGATACCCAAGTGTTGCATATATGTCTATTTTTTGAACTAAACATATTGGAACTTACTACACCTATACCAAACAAAAATTTGCTAAATATGATTACATTTGAAGATACGTATAAAGAAAAATAGAGTAATACTGGACATAAAAAGATAAATGTGGAAGGCTGTATCCAGGAGATGTAAAAGAGAGATATAGGGCTGCAAAGTTGGCACTGGATGCTCACATGATGGCAACATGGAGTACTGTTAAGTAAAAGGACACAAATGCAACTAATGTGACATTTTATTGTGGCAACGTTTCGCTCTCCAGGAGCTTTTTCAAGCCGTTACAAGCGATACATGGACACAGAGGGTATATATATATGTACTTTCAAAGTGAGGTGTAATACTAGTGGTGGTAGAAATAGTAGTGATATAAGTTGTAGTAGTAGTAGTAATACAATAAGGTAGAACAATCAACTTGCACATGAGTAAACAATTACTTGGGTAGTGTAAAAATAGGTTAGACAAATACTTCTGCTGGAGGTTGGAATAGAGAAGGCCTGCAGCAGTGTTCCACATCTACGATGCTGCTTGCAGAAATGTTGCAGATACAGTGGAACCTCAAGTTTTGTACGCCCTGAGTATCGTATTTTTCGAGCTTAAAACCGTTTTTCAGCTAAATTTTGTCCTGATTTTGCACTGTGCCCGTGTTTCATCCCGCGTACCAGACCTGTCAGTCTGGCTTTGTTTCTCCTCGAGTGAACATTACATTATATACAGTGGTACCTCGGTTTTCGTCAATAATTCATTCCAGAATGCTGTTTGAGCGCCGTTACCAAATGAATTTTTTTCCAATAAGGGCAAATGTAAACTAGATTAGTCTGTTTCAGACCCCAAAATACACTTACAAAAGCACTTACAATTATACACTTAAATAACTGTTCGAGTTGGGAGCTGTACGAAAACCGAGGTAGCACTGTACTAGGCATATAAAGTGCCCTAGAGCGATAAAATGCATATACAGTACACTCATTACTTACCTTAAAATATTTGCAGTCTTAATGGTCTTAATATAGGGTGCAAGGTGAATAGTAAGGTAGGTAGGTAGGTAGGTATCAAAATGTGGTAGGTATGTAACCCCCATCTGGCTACCCCACTCACACATTATATACTAGGCATTTAAGTGCCCTAGAGCGATAAAATGCATAGTATACAGTACACTCATTACTTACCTTAAAATATTTGTAGTCTTAATATAGGGTGCAAGGTGAATAGTAAGGTTGGTAGGTATCAAAATGTGGTAGGTATGTAACCACCATCTGGCTATCCCACCCACACATTATATACTAGGCTTTTAAAGTGCCCTAGAGCGATAAAATGCATATACAGTACACTCATTACTTACCTTAAAATATTTGTAGTCTTAATGTAGAGTGAGATGTGAGTAAACAAGATAAGTAAATGAGTACATGAGTGTGTAGAAGGTTTGCGAGTTTTGTAAACAGACCAGTTGTTTTTGTTGTTAGCAGTCCGGACACAAATTTTTTTTGTTCACTCCGTCAAGCCGACTGGAAAAACATCTCATATTTATGTTAATTTATATGTTTATATGTTACATGAAACCATATACGTAATCCATCTATGATATTTTTTAAAAAATATCATAGATGGATTAAGCAAAATGTCCATATTAACGTTTTATACGCCTCAGAGTGATTATTGTGGAGTTTAAAGCAGTTGGCCTTGGACCCTTTCAGGACCCTTTCAGGGTCCAAGGCCATTTTTGGAAGGGATGCACCAGTGTCCAAGAATTTAAACAAAAAAAAAATTCTTATTTTTTCTTATGAAATGGTAGAATCTTTTTGTGAAGGTAATAAAACAAAAAGTACAAAATTTGATTGAAAATTGATGAAATTATGCTCTTGCAAATTTTGATGTGTCAGCGATATTTACGCATCGGCGATTTTGCCGACTTTGACTCCCATTTTAGGCCAATTATTCCAGTCGACCAAATTCTTAGCTATTTCACTAGTATTACTTCTATTTATCGATTGAGCACAAGAAATCGCCCAGTCAACTGTTTTAACTACAAAATAAAGTGATTGGAAATTGGTAATTTAGCCAATTTAACTCAAAGTTCAAAATATTCCAATTTCAAAATAGGGTGCAGAATAAAGAATGCAGGCATTCCTGGCACTAAACTAACATTTTCTCTGTTCATTAGTTACGTTTTCAGTCTTTACAAATGAATTCCATTTTGATTTTTTATTCACATAATGAATTTTTATTCAAACCAAAAAATGAAAGATTTACTGTTATGCAATATTGTAATAATTGTACAAATAATATCACCACATTTGTGAACGTACGTATATTAGACCCACCAGCTGGCGCATATTAGACGTGTGAGGTAATTTGTTTACTCTTGAACATAGGCAAAAATTTAACATTTCTGCTATTTTGAGCTCAGTTTCAAGCCATTTGCAGTAATAAAACAAATCAAAATTATCTCTATATCTGTAATATATCTTCCATTCTATCAAATGAGACCAAGAAATCACAAATACAGTGGACCCTCGGTTAGCAGCCGTTCCTGTTAGCGGCCAACTCGGTTAGCGGCCAGTTTTACGGCTCCCGGTTAGCGGCCGTATTGGACACGTCAACCCGCCGGCTGGGGACGCTTGCGCTTCAGTTTGTTTGTCTCTCTCAGTACGTAAGGAAGCTTCTGCTCATTCATACAAACATTTCGCTTGTTTTCCATTGTTTTTTGCCAGTGCAACTGTGAAATAAGTAACCATGGCTCCCAAGAAAATTTTTAGTAAAGTTCCTGTGGCAAAGAGAGTGAGAAATACCATGGAATTTAAGAAAGAAGTGATTGAGAAATATGAGAGTAGTATGCAGGTGCTGGAACTTGCCAGGATGTTTGGGAAAAACAAATCAACAATTACAACCATCCTGTCAAAGAAAGAACAGATCAAGGAGGCTGGTGTTGCGAAAGGAGTAAATGTGCTTACGAAACAAAGGTCACCAATAATGGAACAAATGGAAAAGTTATTATTATTGTGGATTAAAGAAAAACAAATGGTGGGAGACAGTGTAGTGGGGTCTGTTATTTGTGAGAAGGCAAGGCGTTTGCATGAAGATCTTGTGAAAAAACTCCTGGAACAAGTGCTGCTGGTAGTGAATTTAGGCCAGCAAAGGCTGGTTTGGAGATTTAAGAAGCGTAGTGGCATACACAGTGTTGTAAGGCATGGTGAGGCTGCAAGTTCAGACAAACATTCTGCTGAAAAGTTTGTGCAAGAATTTCAGGACTACATAAAGAGTGAAAATCTGAAACCCCAACAAGTGTTTAACTGTGACGAAACAGGCCTGTTTTGGAAGAAAATGCCCAACAGGACCTACATCACGCAGGAGGAAAGACACTGTGTGGACACAAGCCTATGAAAGACAGGCTAACTCGCATGTTGTGTAGCAATGCAAGTGGGATTTCAAAGTGAAGCCTTTACTCGTGTATCACTCTGAAACCCCAGAGTGTTCAGAAACACAATGTTCACAAGAAAAGATTGCGTGTGATGTGGAAATCAAGTCAAAATGCATGGGTCACAAGATCAATTTTCAAAGATTGGGTTGATGATGTGTTTGGCCCAAGTGTGAAAAAATACCTTCAGGATAACAATTTGGGACTCAAGTGCCTCCTGGTACTGGACAATGCTCCTGCACATCCTCCAGACTTGGAAGACCAAATGTCTAGGGACTTCAAATTTATAAAGGTGAAGTTCTTGCCTCCTAACACCACTCCTCTTCTCCAGCCCATGGACCAGCAGGTCATTTCTAACTTCAAGAAACTGTACACTAAAGCAGTGTTTCAGAAGTGCTTTCAAATGACCTCAGACACTGAATTGACTCTTAAGAGTTCTGGAAGATTCACTTCAATATCTACAACTGCATAGGCCTTATAGGTAAGGCTTGGGAGGGAGTGACTACCAGGACTTTGAACTCTGCTTGGAGACCACTGTGGCCAGATTGTGTCCAACAGAGTGATTTTGAAGGATTTGCAGCTGTGCCTGTTGTGGAAGATATTGTGACATTGGGGAACAGCCTGGGGTTGGAGGTGAGTGGTGAGGATGTGGAAGAGTTGGTGGAGGACCACAGGGTAGAGCTTCATCTGGAACAGCAACAGACCACAGCTCAGGAACTTGCTTCACAGGAGGAGGGAGAGAGAGAGGAGGTGCCTTCTTCAGTGATTAAGGAAATGTGTGGAATGTGGAATAGGTTACAAAGTTTTGTTGAAAAACACCATCCTGACCAAGCTGAAACAAGCCATATCTGCAACATGTTTAGTGACAAAACCTTGTCCCACTTCAGGGAAATGTTAAAGAGGCACCAGAAACAGAGCACTCTGGACAGTTATTTTTCTAGAACTGGGTCCAGTGACTCTCAAGGTGGTCCTAGTGGGATTAAAAGACAAAGAAGGGAAGTAACTACAGAACATGAGAGTGAACCTGTCTTTCATAGTCTTGTGTCCTGGCAGTGCCTTTTCCTCCTGTGTGATGTAGGTCCTCTTTGGCATTTTCTTCCAAAAGAGGCCTGTTTTCTAGACAAGGTTCTAGTGACTCTCAAGCTGGTCCTAGTGGCATTAAAAGAAAAAGAAGGGAAGTAACCCCAGAGAGGAACTTGTTACCGTAAGTCCTTTTGGAGGGGATTCCCTTCCAAAACTAGCTCCTCTATTTCCTCCTCCCTAACTTCCAGAAGCCAGCATTAGTCTTCAATAAAGGTATGTGTAATACTAATTTAATTGTTAACCCTTAAACTGTCCACACGTAGATATACGTTCACGCGCGTAGCTGACCGAACGTACATCTACGTTTTATTTTACATTCGTTCAAATTTAGTGCGATAGGCCTGAGTCGCCTAGACATGAGAGAATGGGTCTTCGCCCTCAGTGTGCGCAGTATTAAAAAAATCGGGGACCACTTAGTACCTTGTGGGAGCACCAGTTCGATTGAGTGCCAGCTAGAGCAAATACTGTGGCAAACACCAGGGATTCAATGATGTTATGTTGCATTAACACTCCCCTTATAAGAGGAAAGTAAAACTAGGTTAGATAAATACGTGAGTGACTGTGCGTGGGTGTGAGTTGGACCTGACAAGATTGTGCTACTATGTCTGATGCCATGCTTCTTCCTTCAGAGGATGTGACCTGACTAGGTGGGTCATGGACCTGCCTTGCATGGGCCAGTAGGCCTGCTGCAGTGTTCCTCCTTTCTTATGTTCTTATGTATTCGGCAGGCTGACTGGCATTGGCTCTCTCTCTATCTGTCTAGAACTCTATCTGTCCATATCTTTGTCTGTCTAGAACTCTATCTGTCCATATCTTTGTCTGTCTATATCTTTGTCTGTCTATATCTTTATCTGTCTATATCTTTATCTGTCTATATCTTTATCTGTCTATATCTTTATCTGTCTATATCTTTATCTGTCTATATCTTTATCTGTCTATATCTTTATCTGTCTATATCTTTATCTGTCTATATCTCTATCTATATCTATATGTCCTATATCTCTGTCTCTCTTTCACATGTACACATAAATACAGTTATTATACATAGTGTAATTACCTAGGATAACCCAAAATTCCAGGCAAATGCTATACAATGCTTGTAGATATAATACATAATAGGCATGGAAACCCCTGGCAAGTAAAGCATCGTCACTTCTGCATCGTGTATAATACCTGTTGGCTACGAGAGCACTCTGAGACTGAGACAAGCAGACAGAAAGACATACACAGGCAGACAGA
>WNWK01014776.1:0-50136 GCA_009830355.1 Cherax destructor
AAAATTCGTAGCCATCTTAAAAGGAAATTTGATTAATGAATCTCAACACGGTTTTGCAAAGGGGCTTTCCCTGTCTTACAAATTTTAACTTTCTTCATTTAAGATATTTGAGGAAATCATAGTATTGAATATTATATTGTGTAATGGACTTCAGTAAGGCTTTCATAGTGTTCCACATCAGAGGCAAGGAAACTTAAGGCACAGGAATAGGAAAAATTTTTTCCTGGGTAAGGAATCATTGACAAATAGGCAGCAGAGAGTTTGCAAAAATTTGGGAAAATCAGAAGGGACATGAAAAGGGGGGTTTTCCCACGGGGTCATTTTTGGGGCCCCTTGTTTTTAAAATTTACATAAATGACATAGTGAGGGAATAAATAGCGACATAAGAAAAATTTGCTGATAACCAATTCTTTCAATGAGGACATTAGAGGGCACTCAAAAGGGTTTGAAAAACTGTGCAGTGGTCGGAGAAGTGGCAGATGCATTTTAAATTATAGCAAATGGAAAGTTCAAAATGTTGGACAGGAAAATAACCATCCAAAAAAAAACTAAAAAAAATAGATCTTAAATAAAAAAAAGGCACAAACTGAATTTTGGGAAGAGTCAAATGGAAAAAAAAGAAATTAGAAGAAAATTTTCTTAGTTTCTTCCTTAAAAGCGGAAAATTGTTCAATACACACCAATATCAATAATTTTTTTAAAGTAAGATTGACTAGTGTATAAGATTAAATAAGTGAACTTGATGCTTTTTTTAATAAATGCATAGAAGTGGGTAAGGTACCGGGATTGGCAGAGGGACCCAAAAAGTTCCTTTGTATAAAGGAAAAGGGACAAAAATGAAAAAATATTTTAAAAATTTTAAGCCTAATGGTATCCCGATAAAGTGCTTTTTACAGTTATTATTGAAAGAATTGTAGAAAAACAGAGAGCAGGACCATAGATGAAAAGGGGGTATGTGTGCAGACAAAGTGTTTACAATAAAATGAATAAGTGAACAGTATTTAGGTTTTTGTTCAGTTATGGTTTTGGGAAAAAAAGGCGTATGACAGGGTAGATAGGGGGCATGTGGCAGATGTTGCGGGTGTATGGAATGGGAGGCAGAAAAATGAAAGCATTGAAGAGTCTTTACTAGGATAGTGAGGCTCAGGTTTTGAGTGTGTAGGGAGAGGAAGATTATTTCCCAGTAAAAGTAGGCCTTAGACAAGGATATGTGATGTCACCATGGTTGTTCAATATATTTATAAGGGGTTTTAAAAGGGGGTGAATGCTGGGGTGTTGGAAAAAGGGGTTTGGGGGGTTAAAAAAGATAAAGAATCTAACACAAAGTGGGAGTTGCCTTCTTTTGCTGATGACCCTGTGCTTTTGGGGGATTCTGAAGAGAAGTTGCAGGGTTGGTGGATGAGTTTGGTAGGGTATGTAAAAAAAGGGAAAATTTAAAAAGCAAATACGGAAAAATAAGGTGATGAGGATAAAAAAAAAATAGGTAACAAAAATTGGATATCAGATTGGGGGGGAGAGGGGTATGGAGGAGGTGAATGTATTCAGATTTTTGGGAGGGGATGTGAGATGGGTCTATAAAAGATGAAAGGGAATCATAGAATTTATGGGGGGAAAAAGGTGAGTGATGCACTGAGGAGTCTGTGCAGACAAAGAACTTTGTCCATGAAAGAAAAGGGGAAATGTGGTATAGTTATACCAACACTCTTATATGGGGGGAGCCAGGGGTGGTGAATGTTGCAAAAAGGGAAAAGGGCTGGGGCAGGGGAAAGATGTTTTGGGGCAATTTTGTGAATATAATGCAGAAATCTGGTGTGGAAATTAGGAGGAGGTGCGTGTTTAAAAAAAAATTTTTTTCCCCAGGGGCTGATTAGGAGTTGTTGAGGTGATTCGGACATGAGAGGGATGGAAAAAAATGAATCTTCGAGTGTGTAAATCTGTAGTGGAAAATGGGGGGGGGGTCGGCCTAGGAAAGGTTGGGAGGGGGGGGGTTTTGGGGCCCCCCCCCAAAGGTGAGCGTGTTAGATAAGGAATGGAAACAAAATTTTTTGGGGTTGCGTCTGTTGAGGGGAGCAAGGTAAAATTTATGATGGGATTCGGGGAAAACCCAGGCCGTACTTGAGTTCCCGGAGATGGGAAGTCAGTGTTCACTTTGGGAAAAGGGGGGTTTTTTAAAGTTGCAAGACGTGATGGGGAATGATGATGAAATTTTTTTTTTTTATGTAACACTGCCTTGGTGGGGGATGGCAGATGTGTTAATGAAATACAAAAAATTAAAAAATTTTAAAAAAATAAAAATATATATATATATATATATATATATATATATATATATATATATATATATATATATATATATATATATATAAAAATTTTAAAAAAGGGGGCCACCCCTGGGTAAATTGGGGACCCATGGGGCCCCGGGGAAAAAGGATAAAAAAGGGCCCCAAAGGGAAAAATATTTAAATTTTTTTCCAAGCCCCTTTTAATATTCCCCTTTCCCCCCCCTTTTTTATATATATATATATATATATATATATATATATATATATATATATATATATATATTAATATATATATATTATATAAATTTTATATATACCTCATTTCTGTCTTCTGTTTGGCTTCCAGTGGATTAGTCAAAAGTGTCCCCCGGGGGGCCGTGGGCCCAAAAAACCCCCCCTTCACTGAAACGGCCGGTTGGGACACCCTTGCGGACTCCTCCCCCAGACCGCTCCCCCCAAAAAGCACAAACAGTCCCCCAAACCGATCATGGAAAAAAAAACCCCCTGTTCAAACGCGTCAGGGGAAAAAAAAGACTCGTCTCATAGCGGTGAAGGCACCACCTCAGAAAAATTTCCTTCTAGCTGTTCCCAATTCCTCCCCGGGGACTCGACTCACCCCCAGGCCATTCGGATTGGTGTTCTCTTCTCCCCGCCCCCCCCCATCCCGGGCATAGGGTATTTGCGGAAGGGCGACGGGGATCAATTCGGGTTCTGGTCTCGTGTCCCACATCGAAGGAAATTATCCGACATGGGAGGTCAACGACATCAAAAAAAGAAGCCTCCCACAGCCCATTGCCCACCCCAAAGGGGGGAACCCCCAAATGCAAAAGGTCTGGCGGAAAAAAAAAGTGTCCTGGAGCCCTTCCCCCGGAAGGAGGGGTTTAGTTCCCCGGGACTACACCTTTCCGCCACAATGGCGCCCACTTCTAAAAACCCCCTAGCTGAAGGGGTGGAGGCCCCCAGCCACAGGAAGCCCCCGAAGCCCCCAAAAAATTTAAGGCCTTTCCCCCTTTTTTCATCATCCCAAAGGGGGGCAGAAACCCCTTTGGGCAGGGGGGAAGTGTCTCTAAAGTTTCCAAAAAAAGCTGGGTGAAAAACTCATCATAGAAACCAAGGACCACAGGGCGGGCCCCTTTCCCCCTTTCAGGGGGAAATGCCTGCAGCTTTCTGGGCCCTCCCCCCCCCGGGGGGCTGGGGAATATTCGGTTAACTCGAGTTATCTATGTTTTTTTTCTCCCCATTGTTTTTTTGTCAATGTTTTTTGTAAAATTTTTTTTGTCTTTAAATAAAAATATATATAAAATATAGGGGTGGTAGGAAAAAAAAAACAAAAAACATAGAAAACCTTGATTTTTTCCCCGAAGAAAAAATTTTGCAAATTAAGCGATACAAATTCCAAACCAAATACCCCCGTCACTGTGAGCGAGAACCAAATGACCCCCCAAACCACGGACTACTCAACCCAAAAAAACCCAAACCCCAGCTACGGGTGTTCCTCTTCCCCCAGGACATTCGGCAGTGGGGGTTTTCAAGTTGGCTTTTTGGATTGGGTAGTCCTGGGGTTTTTAAAAATTTTGGGGTTCTCGCTCACAGTGACGGGCCAGTACAACATGGGTTCGAACCCTGGCTAGCGGTCTTTTTTTGATATAATATTATATAAAAAAAATATTTTTTATATATATATATATATATATATTTTTATATATATATATATAAAAAGGGGGGGTCTGGGATAGTGACAGCTGGGAGGGAAAATTCTCGCTTTTTTCAAACTCCTCTGAAAAAAGACGGGGGTGATTATGTATGAGTGTTAAAATTTTTTGAATGATGAAAAAGTTTTTTTTTTTGGGGATTTTCTTTCTTTTGGGTCCCCCTCCCCGGGGGGGGAGACGGCCACTTGTTAAAAAAAAAAAAAATATATATATATATAATATAACATTTCCCCCCAAAAACCCCAAAACAAAAAAAAAGGGGTGAACATAATATATTCAGTGAGGATGTCGACTCTTTTGGGTTGTTTTGGGGGGGAAGGGGGTTTTTTCGAGGGCCTCCGTGTCGTTCAGATAACAGAGTTCACTTGCCACTTTCTTGGGTCAGCATGCAGAAAAACATTGAAATTTTATTTTTAAAAAAAAAAAAAATTAAAATAATAAAATTGTCATATCATTCTCCCTATCTTGCAAATTTTCTTTTATTTGAAATACCCTGACAACGTCTGTAGTTGTAAAAAGGAAAAATTTTGCATTATAGAGTTACTGATGATTTTTTTTTAAAATTTTTTAAAGTTGCTTAATAAAATCGAGATTTGGTACTCTAAAAAAATGACTTCCAAATATTATCTATATATTTTTATGTTATAAATTGCTTACAAAAAATACTTCCCAAGTGATTTATTTATGTTATTCAGGGTATTTTTAAAAATATCTTCTTTTTAAAAAGTAATATTTTTTTTTTATTTTTAAAAAGAAATAGAAGTGATTTGCCCAATAATATTAATTAATATATCATCAATAACATCATTTTTTTAAGTGACTTTAACCTGTTATAGGGTGATGTTTTTATATTCCATTCTTGGGCCCCAAGTAAGTAAAACTTTTTCCCCTGGATGTTTCCCCCCGTTTCTGATCTAAAAAAATTTTTTTTTTTTAATTTTTTTTGAAAAAATTTAAATTTCATTATTTTGGTTTTTTCTTGATTCCTCGGTTAACTTTTTATTAGATCAAAAATCTCGTATTCAGATCAAAACAATATCAGTTTTTAATAATAACTCATTCTTCTCATCGTTGATGGGAAATATCAGTTTTTTTGGGATGAACGGGTAAGCCAGTGGAAGGCCCCCTCGGTAACCAAAACCTCCAGTGGCGGGGGTTTTTTAACTAATCTTTTTTGGAAACACTTGTCCCCGTTTCCTGTCCCTCTTTCTTTAACAACGGTTTTTTATAACGAGAGGGAAAACAACTTTTGTTGCAAATTTTTAATTTATATATTCATTTTTAGTTTGGGGGGTACAATGTTGAGAGGGTCGGGGGAAAAAAAGGAGGCCAAAAGTAGTATTTGAAATATATTATTTTCAACTCTGATAAATTTTCAGAAAATTTAAATTTTCGTATTAAGTGTTGCTTTTTTGCTCCAAAAATTAAAATTTTTTAGTATTTGCTCCCCCAATATTAAGGGGTTTTTAAAATTTTTGCTAAATTTTAAAGTGTTCCAGTATTTGCTACGCAATATTAAGTGTTGCTAGTTTTTCCCCAATATTAAGTTTGCTAGTATTTGCTCCCAATATTAAGTGTTGTTTTTATTTTGAAAAATTTAAAAAATTTTAAAAATTTCTACGAAAAATTTTTAAATGTTGCCAGTATTTGCTACGCAATATTAAGTTTTGCTAGTATTTGCTTCGCAATATCGTTTTCTCCACAATGGGCATTCCCCTTTTTTTACCTGTTTGTGTTGCTATGTGAAAAGAAAAAAGAAAAAGGGGCACATTTTGGGGGTATTAAAAATTTTTCCATCAAAAAAAACATAAATTAATTGTTTAGTCATTCAAGTCTGACAGGGGAAACAGACTTAACAACACCCCCGGGCTTAAAAAAAAAAAATTTGGGGAAAAAATTTTTTTTAAAAAAATTTAAACTGGGGAAAATATTTCGTGATACTATCACTTTATTTGGCGACAAAAAAATTTATGAGATATTTTATTGTCAAATTTTTTTCCCAGGAAAAAAAAAATTTTTTTACGACTTAACATTATGGAAAATTTCCTGTTCCCAAATCCCCCCCAGTGACTAGAAAGCTGAATACAGAAGCATAAAAAAGGGTTTTTATGAAGCACCTACCATTTTGGACACCCAGAAGATCAGGTAGAGAGAGAGCGTAGGAGATGGTACGGGAAGATCAGGGTGAGAGAGAGCGTAGGAGATGGTACAGAAGATCAGGTAGAGAGAGGGGCGTAGGAGATGGTACAGAAGATCAGGTAAAAGAGAAGCGTAGGAGATGGTACAGAAGATCAGGTAGAGAGAGAGCGTGGAGATGGTACAGAAGATCAGGTAGAGAGAGAGCGTGGGAGATGGTACAGAAGATCAGGTGGAGAGAGAGCGTAGGAGATGGTCCACAAGATCAGGTAGAGAGAAGGCGTAGGAGATGGTACAAAGATCAGGTAGAGAGAGAGGCGTAGGAGATGGTACACAAGATCAGGTAGAGAGGGCGTAGGAGATGGTACAAAGATCAGGTAGGAAGGCAGCGTAGGAGATGGACAAAGATCAGGTAGAGAGAAGGCGTAGGAGATGGTACACAAGATCAGGTAGAGAGAGAGCGTAGGAGATGGTACACAAGATCAGGTAGAGAGAAGGCGTAGGAGATGGTACACAAGATCGGGTAGAGAAAAGGGGCGTGGGAGATGGTAAAAGATCAGGTAGAGGAGAGGCGTGGAGATGGTACAAAGAAGAAAACGGGTTACTAATTGTTAAAAACACTAATATACTGATAGTAGAGAACACCTTGCCCTTATCTTCACAAATAATGAGAACCTGGTAAGAGACATAACAATATAAAAAAACAACTAATTCCAATCCAATCTAATCTAAGTTCAGACTTACATGCACAGGAGTTCTGATCAGCAAAATTCTCGTAGCTGTGAAGGTGTCTTCACCAAATACAACTTCAACAATAAGAACATCAACTGGGACCAGGTGAACCATGTCTTAAATGAAACATGTTGGGAAGATATTTTAAAAACTTGGATCCAAACCAGTGCCTTGAAAGGATCAACTTTCTGGCAGCTGAAGTATGTTCAAGGCATATTTCCTAAGAAAAAGAAAAAGAAGTAAACTGAAGAGAAAGACGCCCCCTCTACAAAAGACGACGAAGAATCACTGAGCTCCTCAAGAACCTAGATTATCTGATACATGGAAGAAGCGCTCACCAGGGAAGTGGAAAGTATCAATTTAAGTTATAGAACTCTTACAGGACCCAGGAGAGACATGAGGAGATAAAAGCGATTAGTGAAATTTAAAGAAATTAGAAATTTTTTTTTACATGTGCTAAAAACAATGCAAATACCACATCTAGTATTGGGCTCTTGCTCAGACAAGATGGGACTTACACAGATGACAACAAAGAAATAGTGAGATACTAAAAATATCAATACGACTCTGTGTTTAGCGAGCCACTAATCAGTCTAAAGATCGACAATCCTAATTTTTTTTCATGAATGAGTCTCAAAACTCCATCAGTGTATGCCAGATTTCTGACATTACCCTAACTCCGATAGATTTTGGGAAAACCATTGACAACATGCCCATGAACTCGTGGAACTCTGTGTTCATTAAGAACTGTAAGAAACCCCTTTCATGTGCCCTAAGTATACTATGGAGAAAGAGCTTAGACATAGGTGAAATTCCAGTCACTAAAAAAACGGATATAGACTCACTCCATAAAGGTGGCAACAAAGCATTAGCTAAGAACTATAACCAATAGTTTTAATGTCCCACATCATAAAAATCTTTGAAAAGGGGCTAAAGCCGATTCCCAAAACCCCTGGATTCCTAAAACTGCAAAATTCAGGGCAACATGGGTTCAGAGCAGATCGCTCCTGCCAGTCACCACTCTGGATCATTATGATATGGTCTCGGATGCACTGAAAAAAAAACAGAATGCAGATGTAATATTCACAGACTTTGTAAAACCCTTTGACAAATTGATCATAGGTAATAGCGCACAAAAAAACGTGCTTAAGGAATAACTGGCAAAGTGGGAGATGGATCTTCAACTTTCTACCCAGTCGAACACAAAAAGTTAAATTGGAAGCTGCCATAGTGAAAAGCTCTGTTCCACAAGGCCAGTACTCATCCTGTTCCTCATCCTCAAATCAGACATAGACAGAGATGTAATCCACAGCACGTGTCATCCTTCAGACGATACTAGGATCTGCAAGAGACTGTCATCTATTGAGGACACGGTTAACCTCAGAAGATATAAACCAACTTTTCCAATGGGCAACGGAGAACAATATAATGTTCAGTGAGGACACATTCCAACTCTCCGTTATGGAAAACTGGAGGAGATAATAACTAGAACTGAGTATACTAAAAAAACACTCTGATCATACAATACCTTGGAGTGGTAATGTCTGAGGGGTCTCACTTTCAAGAATCACAACAGTGCCACGATCACAACCAAAGAAAATGATAGGATGGATAATGAGAACGTTCAAAAAAAACGATGCCAAGCCAATGATGATCCTTTTCAAATCCTTGTTCTCTCTAGGCTGGAATATTGTAATACATTAACATCTCCGTTCAAAGCAGGTAAAACTGCAGATCTAGAGAGTGTACAGACAACCTTTACTGGGAACGCTTGGAAGCCTGACTTGTACTCGCTGGAACGCAGGCAAAGATATATCATAATGTACTTGGGAAAATCCTAGAAGAAATGGTGAATCAGCCACAGAAATCCTCCCTACAGTAAAAAACTGGGTAGGCGACGCAAAATACCCCCGATGAACAGCAGGGGGCCATTGGTACACTGAAAACACCATAAGTGTCCCGGGGCCCAAGACTTTCAACAGCTACCCACCAAGCATAAGGGGAAAATTCCCAAATACCCCGGCTGCCTTCAAGGGAGCTGGACAGATCTAAAAGTCGGTGACGGATCACCGGGGCTGTGGTTCGTGCGTTGGACTGCGTGAGAGCCAGCGGGAACAGCCAGGTTGATCAGGCCCTGATTCACCGGGAGGCCTGGTCGTGGACCGGGTAGCGAGGGCGTTGAACCCCGGTAGACTCAGGTAGGTGCCAGATCAAGCAGGCTGTGATGGATATGTAGGGCAGTGGGCTTCCAGCAGCAACAGCCTGGTTGACCAGGCAAACACCAGACGAATCTGGCCTATGGCCGGGCTCGAGAGTAGTGAAACTCTCGAAGCTCTTCGAAGGTATATCAAAGGTATATTTTAAAAGTTTTCAACCATTTTTGCAATTTTAATTTTTTTTTTTATATAATTTTAGCTATGATATTTGTTCAATAAATTTAGTTACTTAAACAGATCTACCTAAGCAACATCTATGGAGTTTTTACACTACTTTTCTATAATAGATTCTATCCAATAATATAAAGACAATAATTAAGGAGATCAGTTGCTAAATCTCTAAAACAAATAGATTTCCATTATTACAGAAATATTTATTACCTTCATCTTTTATTGATTACTCAAACGACACATAGTGTTGACGATGGGCATGAGGAACCTGAGACCGAGCCAAGTCTTCTCTATGTTAGGTGTGGGCAGGAGAGCATAGCTAGGAGTAGCCAGGTACACGGTGGAGTTGCAGCGAGAGTAACACATCTCTGTGATCCTCTCCACCTCAGCCTCGTCCAAGTGCCACTTCTCTGTCAGATCGGGTTGAGGTAAATTGTTTTTAACATTGGAAATGGGAGATACAATTGTTTCAATACTGTATTATGTATATGCACTAATTAAGACATTTAAAGAAAAAAAATTACATTGTTCCAATAGAAAAAACAATTGTTTCAGCAATTGGTGAGGAATACTATTCTCTTCTGGAAACATTTTAAGAAATGGGTGACATTTCTACAACAATGTTTTCAATTTGTAAATGCATTATTTTTTTGTATTTTTTTTTAAGATAGCTATAATATAAGGGAGCGAATTTTTTTCCTTATTGCTATACCAAACATTAATATCGCAGTTTTCATTAGTAATTTAAGCGACACTAATTAAGGATCCCCAAAGGGATACTTTTAATAGTGTGTGAATATTTTTCTCTAAACTTTCGATTATATTTTGCTCATAACTCAACAACTCTTCATCTAATAGGCTTCAAACGTTCAACGTTTGCATACTTGTATACAGTAACAAAGACCAAATTAATGTAACAATTAGCATGCTCCATCGTTTGAAATATATAGAACGTTTTATTTTCTGAGGCTGTGTAGGCACAAATTTTGTTAGATTCTTAGCAATAAATGGAAAATTCCTCTTCTGCTCAAATTTAAACTTTTAGTGTCGACGTGGTTGTCTCAAGGCATTGTACTTCCCATTTCCAGGACTCAAGTCCAACTAAATCAATTAACTGGTTTCCCTGAATCCCTTCACAAAATGTTACCCTGCTCACACTCCAACAGCTCGTCATGTCCCAAAAAACATTCGTCTCCATTCACTCCTATCTAACATGCTCACTCATGCTTGCTGGAAGTTCAAGCCCCTCGCCCACAAAACCTCCTTTACCCCCTCCCTCCAACCTTTTCTATGACGACCCCTACCCCGCCTTCCTTCCCCTACAGATTTATATGCTCTCCAAGTCATTCTACTTTGATCCAATCTCTCTAAATGACCAAACCACCTCAACAACCCCTCTTCAGCCCTCTGACTAATACTTTTAGTAACTCCACATCTTCTCCTAATTTCCACATTCCGAATTTTCTGCATAATATTTACACCACACATTGCCCTTAGACAGGACATCTCCACTGCCTCCAGCCTCCTCCTGCTGCAGCATTTGCAACCCATGCTTCACACCCATATAAGAGTGTTGGTACCACTATACTTTCGTACATTCCCCTTCTTTGCCTCCATGGATAACGTTTTTGTCTCCACAGATACCTCAACGCACCACTCACCTTTTTTTCTTCATCAATTCTATGGTTAACCTAATCCTTCATAAACCCATCCGCTGACACGTCAACTCCTAAATATCTGAAAACATTCACTTCTTCCATAATCCCTCTCTCCAATGTGATATCAATTTTTTTATTTAAATCGTTTGATACCCTCATCACCTTACTCTTATCTATGTTCACTTTCAACTTTCTACCTTTACAAACTCTCTCAAACTTGTCCACTAACCTTTGCAACTTTTCTTTAGAATCTCCCATAAGCACAGTATCATCAGCAAAAAGTAACTGTGTCAACTCCCATTTTGCATTTAATTCCCCATAATTTAATCCCACCCCTCTCCCCAACACCCTAGCATTTACTTCTTTTACAACCCCATCTATAAATATATTAAACAACCATGGTGACATTACACATCCCTGTCTAAGACCTACTTTTACCGGAAGTAATCTCCCTCTCCTATACACCCTAACCTGAGCCTCACTATCCTCATAAAAACTCTTTACAGCCTTTAGTAACTTACTACCTATTCCATACACTTGCAACATTTGCAACATTGCTCCCCTATCCACTATCATATGCCTTTTCTAAATCCATAAATGCAATGAAAACTTCTCTACCTTTATCTAAATACTGTTCACATATATGCTTCACTGTAAACACTTGATCTACACATCCCCTACCCACTCTAAAGCCTCCTTGCTCATCTGTAATCCTACTCTCTGTCTTACCTCTAATTCTTTCAATAATAACCCTGCCATACACTTTACCTGGTATACTCAGTAAACTTATTCCCCTATAATTCTTACAATCTCTTTTATCCCCCTTCCCTTTATATAAAGGAACTATACATGCTCTATGCCAATCCCTAGGTACCTTCCCCTCTTTCATACATTTATTAAAAAATACCAACCACTCCATCACTATATCCTCCCCTGCTTTTAACATTTATGTCATGATCCCGTCAGTTCCAGCTGCTTTACCCCCTTTTATTCTACGTAATGCCTCACGCACCTCCCCCACACTCATATCCTGCTCTTCTTCACTCCTAAACGATGTTGTACCTCCCTGGCCAGTACATGAAATTACTGCCTCCCTTTTTTCATCGACATTTAAAAGTTCCTCAAAATATTCCTGCCATCTACCCAATACCTCCAGCTCCCCATCTACTAACTCCCCTACTCTGTTTTTAACTGACAAATACATTCGTTCCCTAGGCTTTCTTACCTTGTTTATCTCACTCCAAAAAATTTTCTTGTTTTCAGCAAAATTTCTTGACAGAGCCTCTCCCATTCTTTCATCTGCTCTTATTTTGCACTCTCTCACCACTCTCTTCACCTTTCTTTTACTCTCCATATACTCTGCTCTTCTATTAACACTTCTGTTTTGTAAAAACCTCTCATAAGCTACCTTTTTCTCTTTTATCACACCCTTTACTTCTTCATTCCACCACTCAATTCTCTTTCCTCCTGCACCCACCCTCCTATATTATTATAATAAAAAAGAAGCATGCAGCGCCACCCTCCTATACCTGGAGTCTACCTGGAGAGAATTCCAGGGGTCAACGCCCCCGCGGCCCGGTCTGTGACCAGGCCTCCTGTTGGACCAGAGCCTGATCAACCAGGCTGTTACTGCTGGCCGCACGTAGTCCAACGTACGAACCACAGCACGGCTGATCCGGTACCGACTTGAGGTGCCTGTCCAATGCCTGCTTGAAGACAGCCAGGGGCTTGTTGGTAATCCCCTGATGTATGCTGGGAGGCAGTTGAACAATCTTGGGCCCTCACACTTATTGTGTTGTCCCTCAACGTGCTAGTGGCACCCCTGCTCTTCATTGGGGGGATGTTACATCGCCTGCAGAGTCTTTTGCTTTCGTAGGGAGTGATTTTTGTGTGCAAGTTTGGTACTAAGCCCTCGAGAATTTTCCATGTGTATATAATAATGTATCTCTCCCGCCTGCGTTCTAGAGAGTACAGGTTTAGGAACTTCAAGCGTTCCAAGTAGTTGAGGTGGTTTATCGCACTTATGCGTGCGGTGAAGGTTCTCTGCAAATTTTCAAGGTCAGCAATTTCACCCGCCTTGAAAGGTGCAGTTAGTGTGCAGCAATATTCCAGCCTAGATAGAACAAGCGATCTGTAAAGTGTCAACATGGGCTTGGCATCCCTGGTTTTGAAGGTTCTCATTATCCATCCTGTCATTTTTCGAGCAGATGCAATTGCTACATTGTTATGGTCCTTCAAGGTGAGATCCTCTGACATGATCACTCCCAGGTCTTTGACATTAGTTTTTCGCTCTATTGTGTGGTTGGAATTAGTTTTGTACTCCGATGAGATTTTAATTTCTTCACGTTTTCCGTATCTGAGTAATTGAAATTTCTCATCATTGAACTTCATATTGTTTTCTGCAGCCCATTTAAAGATTTGGTTTATGTCTGCTTGGAGTCTTGCAGTGTCTTCAACGGTGGACACTGTCATACAGATTCGGGTGTCATCTGCAAAGGAAGACACAGCACTGTGGCTTATATCCCTGTCAATGTCTGATATGAGGATGAGGAATAGGATGGGAGCAAGTACTGTGCCTTGTGGAACAGAGCTTTTCACAGTAGTTGCCTCAGACTTTACTCTGTTGACTACTACTCTTTGTGTTCTATGTGTTAGGAAATTATAGATCCATCTACCAACTTTTCCTGTTATGCCTTTATCACGCATTTTGTGTGCTATTACACCATGGTCACACTTGTCAAAGGCTTTTGCAAAATCTGTGTATATAACATCTGCATTCTGTTTATCTTCTAGAGCATCCAGGACCTTGTCGTAGTTGTCCAGTAGTTGGGACAGACAGGAGCGGCCTGCTCTAAACCCATGCTGTCCTGGGTTGTGCAATTGATGGGTATCAAGATGGGTGGCGGTCTTGCTTCTTAGAACCCTTTCAAAGATTTTTATGATATGGGACGTTAGCGCAATTGGTCTGTAGTTCTTTGCTATTCCTTTACTGCCCCCTTTGTGGAGCGGGGTTATGTCTGTTGTTTTTAGTAGCTGCGGGACGATCCCAGTGTCCATGCTCCTCTCCATAGGATGTTAAAAGCATGTGATAGGGGCTTCTTGCAGTTCTTGATGAACACGGAGTTCCATGAGTCTGGGCCTGGAGCGGAGTGCATGGGCATGTCATTTATTGCCTTTTCGAAGTCATTTGGCGTCGTGATGATGTCAGAAAGGCATACGTCTGTCAAGTTCTGTGGCACTCTCATAAAAAAATCATTTATGTTTTCGATTTTCAATCTGGTTAGTGGCTCGCTAAAGACTGAGTCATACTGGGATTTAAGTAACTCACTCATTTCCTTGCTGTCATCTGTGTAGGACCCATCCGGTTTAAGTAGGGGCCCAATACTGGTTGTTGTTCTAGACTTTGATTTTGCATAGGAAAAGAAATACTTAGGGTTTCTTTCAATTTCATTTATGGCTCTTAGTTCTTCCTGTGTCTCTTGATTCCTATAAGATTCCTTTAGTTTTAATTCGATGTTTGCTATTTCTCTGACTAGTGTCTCCCTACGTATTTCAGAGATATTGGCCTCCTGTAGCCGCTCCGTTATTCTGTGCCTTAGCCTGTATAGGGAGCGCCTCTCTCTTTCTAGTTTGCATCTTCTCCTCCTTTTCCTTAAGGGAATTTGCCTTGAGCAAACCTCAAGTACCACAGAGTTAATTTGTTCTAGACATAGGTTGGGATCCGTGATGCTTAGGCAATCTTCCCAGTTTATATCATTTAGGACTTGGTTTACTTGGTCCCACCTTATGTTTTTGTTATTGAAGTTGAATTTGGAGAAAGCTCCCTCACGGCTGATCACATTTTGTTGATCTGGGGCTCCCTGCATGCATGTCTGGACCTCTATTATGTTGTGATCTGAGTATATTGTTTTTGATATGATGACATTTCGTATCAGATCATCATTGTTGGTGAAGATGAGGTCCAGCGTATTCTCTAATCTTGTGGGCTCTACTATTTGCTGGTTTAAGGTGAACTTGGTGCAGAGATTTAAAAGTTCATGCATGTGTGAATTTTCATCTGAGCTGCCTCCTGGTGTTATCTCTGCTACCACATTGTTTGCAATGTTCCTCCATTTTAGGTGCCTGAGGTTGAAATCCCCCAGTAGCAAGATGTTGAGGGCAGGAGCTGGAAGATTTTCCAGACAGTGGTCAATTTTTCAGAAGCTGTTCCTGGAATTGTTGGGACATTGCATCCGGGGGCTTGTAGACAACCACGATGACCAGGTTTTGATTCTCGACCTTTATTGCTAATACTTGAACTACATCATTTGAGGCATTTAGTAGTTCTGAACATATAAGTGACTCTGTCATATACAGGCCAACCCCCCCTTTTTGCCTGTTCACTCTGTCACACCTGTATAGGTTGTAGCCCGGGATCCATATTTCATTGTCCAAGTGATCTCTTATGTGGGTCTCTGTGAAAGCCGCAAACATAGCATTTGACTCTGTAAGCAGTCCACGAATGTAAGGTACCTTGTTGTTTGTTGCTGGCTTTAGACCCTGTATATTAGCAAAGATGAATGTAGTTGGATTGGTGGTATTGGTGGTATGGGGGGAGGGTCTTTTTTTCCTGGCTCTAATATCTGTTGTAATGGAGTGGAGGCCACTGACTGTGATTCCTCTCCAGAAATGATTGCAGTTGGTGTACAATTTCTGTCATTTCCTGCCAGCTTTTTTTCCTTCCTGGCACTAAAAAACCTCTCTCTCCGGAGTGGCTGTGGCTACCCTGATTTTGCCATGGTCTGGATGTTCTGTGTCGCCTCGTACCCTTTATGTGGTATGCCTGGCAATATAAGTTATAGCACTGTCTTTCCTGAATTGATGTGTGGCACATTTCAGGGTGGAAAAACTTACAGGACGGGAGGTTGCATTTGCCTGTTTTCATATAGGAACGGCATTTTCTGGGGTGATCGTAATTGCATGTCCCATCTGATTTCCCAGATTTTCCATGCCTGCAGATACCAAGTGCATAATATTCACATAGGCCTGGTTTCCGTTTGCCCTGGTTTTTTGTGACTGTGTTCCCCATTGGTGGGTGTGTTTCTGTCTCATGTCTGTCTTCGTTACTATTGCTAACAATGGAGCCTTCAACTGTTTCCGGTAGTTTATCTTCAGTATTTCCCTGGGCATCCCCTTGTTTACTATCTACCGTGGTATTGCTAGTTTGTACCACTGTTTTGTGTGTGTCCTGGTCTACACCTGTTTCCCCGTCATTTATTTCACTAGAGCTACTGTCCCTCTTCAGGTCACCATCATTTATTTCTCCATTCTTAAATATATTGGGTATCATTTCAACATCTGTACCAGCGGCGGTAGCATCATCTGGCCCTGATTTTTTACTGTCCCAACTGTTATAGAAAGCTGTCATGTTTTTTATGAAGTCCGATTTGGTGTTGTCATCTTTTAATATCGATGTGGTTTTATTCCACAGTTCGGTCTCATTTGGACATACCCAAAAACACTTCCCTTGTTTAATATCTCGGGTAGTAGAGTCTTGAATGTCTACACAAGGGGCGTGGCAGCATTTACCACAAAAGATGCATGTAATCCATGCAGAGGAACGTTTGCTTGTTTGGTTGCATATTACACAGGGTTTCATGATTGATTTGTTGGTTGCTTTACTGTATATTCTACTAATAGGTTCCCTGAAGTGGTGATCCGTCTATTTGTATCGTATCTATTTTATTTGCATGTGTAAGTGTTGGACAATCTTACCTCGTAAAAGTTATTCTTACTGTTATTGTTTGGGTGTTTGAACCTTCCACTGACACCACCAAGGTAATTTTTACAAGGTAAATTTTACAAGGTAAATTTTACAAGGTAAATTTTATCCTACCAAAACATGTGACTCAGTACCCAATTCAGTACATCTCAAAGAATGTTTTGAGTTATTTTAACAGTCAAATAACTCTCCCGGTTAAGGCCCCCATGTTATGTTATTTTCCCCTATTTATCATCAAGGTTCTACATGTACTAGCATAGGGTATTTACTTAAAAGGTCTTAGGGTAAAAGGAGGACATTTATAGGCTAAAAGATACTTACTCAGGTTTAGCTGCTGCATCTGAAAACTTATTGGTCCTTTCACATTCCTCTCAAAGGTTATTTAAACCAACATTATAAAAATAGAGCAATATTAAGAAGTATATACATATAATGTACAGGTCTCCACTCCTAAACATATAATCAGCCTTTCCCAAAGCACATGGCTCAGCTGCCACCTTCAACTCTCTTTTTCTCAACATTTCTTAACCCTCCAGTGTCTTGATACACTGAAGATCACTGAATGTCATAGTAACATCGATCTACAACCCTCCCTATTACCTTTTGGGCACTCATTCAGCCCTGAAGCCAAGTTAAGATCAGCACCAGCAAC
This sequence comes from Cherax destructor, assembly GCA_009830355.1. Classification (NCBI taxonomy): domain Eukaryota; kingdom Metazoa; phylum Arthropoda; class Malacostraca; order Decapoda; family Parastacidae; genus Cherax; species Cherax destructor. The sequence continues at coordinate 17,321 of WNWK01014776.1, forward strand.
ACCAGCTCACTCCAGCAGCCATATTTTTTCAGGATAGCCACAAACTTCTGCTCCACATTCTAATACTGCATTTTTATAACTATCCCAACTCTCTTCAACCCCCCCACTACACATACTTGCACTAGCCCACCTTTCTGCCAATAGTTGCTTATATCTCACCCTAACTTCATCCTCCCTTAGTTTATACACTTTTACCTCTCTCTTACTTGCTGTTGCCATTTTCTTTTTGTCCCATCTACCTTTTACTCTAACTGTAGCTACAACTAAATAATGATCCGATATATCCGTTGCCCCTCTATAAACATGTACATCCTGAAGCCTACCCATCAACCTTTTATCCACCAATACATAATCTAACAAACTACTTTCCTTACGTGCTATATCATACCTTGTATATTTATTTATCCTCTTTTTCATAAAATATGTATTACTTATTACCAAACCTCTTTCTACACATAGCTCAATTAATGGTTTCCCATTTACATTTAGCCCTGGCATCCCAAATTTAACTACTACTCCCTCCACAACATTTTTACCCACTTTAGCATTAAGTTCCCCAACCCCAATTACTCTCTCACTTGGTTCAAAACTACACTTCTCTCCAGGTGCATAAACACTTACTATAACCCACTTTTCACATCCAACCTTTATTTTACTCCACATAATACTTGAATTTATACATATATATTCCCTCTTTACCTGCCATAACTGATTATTCAACATTATTGCCACTCCTTCTTTAGCTCTAACTCTATTTGAAACCCCTGACCTAATCCCATTTATTTCTCCCCACTGAAACTCTCCTACCCCCTTCAGCTTTGTCTCACTTAACGCCAGGACATCCAGCTTCTTTTCATTCGTAACATCTACAATCATCTCTTTCATATCATTCGCACAACATCCACGCACATTCAAACATCCCACTTTGACGGTTTTCTTCTTTTCCTTTTTAGTAAATCTATACAGGAAAAGGGGTTACTAGCCCATTGTTCCCGGCATTTTAGTTGACTTTTACAACACGCATGGCTTACGGAGGAAAGATTCTTATTCCACTTCCCCATGGATATGAAAAGAAAAGCAATAAGAACAAGAACTATTAAGATAAAATCAAAGAAAACTCAGATGAGTGTGTATACATAAACGTGTACATGTATGTGTAGCGTGACCTAAGTATAAGTAGAAGTAGCAAGACGTACCTGAAATCTTGCATGTTTATGAGACAGAAAAAAGACACCAGCAATCCTACCATCATGTAAAACAAATACAGGCTTTCGTTTAACACTCACTTGGCAGGACTGTAGTACCTCCCTGGGTGGTTGCTGACTACCAACCTACTACCTATGATATATATATATATATATATATATATATATATATATATATATATATATATATATATATATATATATATATTAAAAAAAATTTTTTTCATGGCCGTTTCCCACCAGAGGCATACTTACACTACAGTTATAAAACTGCAACATTAACAACCCCTCTTTCAGAGTGCTGGCACTGTACTTCCGGCTTGCTGGTTTCCTTGAATTCCTTCATAAATAATACCTTGCTTACACTCCAATAGTATGTCAAGTAATAAAAACCTTTTGCCTCTATTTGCTCCTATCTAACACGCTCACGCATGCTTGCTTAAAGTCCAAGCCCCTCTCTTAAAAAACCTCCTTTACTCCCTCCCTCCAACCTTTCCTAGATCGACCCCTACCCCGCTTTCCCTCAACTACAGATCTATACATTCTTGAAGTCATTCTATTGCGTTCCAACCTCTCTACATGTCCTAACAATGTCAATAATCTCTCCTCAGCCCTCTGGATAAGAGTTTTGGTAATCCCACACCTCCTCCTAATTTCCAAACAATGAATTCTCTGCATTATATTCACACCACACATTGCCCTCAGACATGACATCTCCACTGCTTCCAGCCTTCTCCTTGCAACATTCACAACCCATGTCTCACACCAATACAAGAGCGTTGGTATAACTATACTCTCATACATTCCCGTCTTTGCTTTCATGGATAAAGTTTTTTGTCTCCTCAGACTTCTCAGTGCACCACTCACTTTTTTCCCCTCGTCAATTCTATGAGTCACCTCATCCTTCATAGATCCATCTGCTGACACGTCCACTCCCAAATATCTGAATACATTCACCTCCTACATACTCTCTCCCTCCTATCTGATATTCAATTTTCCGTTTCCTATTTTTTGTGTTATCCTTATCACCTTATTCTTTCCTTTATTCACTTTTGATATCCTTCTTTTACATACCCTACCAAACTCATCAACCAACCTCTGCAACTTCTCTTCAGAATCTCCTAAAAGCACATTGTCATCAGCAAAAAGCACCTGTGAAAATTCCCACTTTGTGTTAGATTCTTTATCTTTTAAACCCACACCTCTTGCCAACACCCGAGCATTCACTTCTCTTACAACTCCATCTATAAATATATTGAACAACAATGGAGACATTACGCATCCTTGTCTAAGGCCTACTTTCACTGGGAAATTATCTCCCTCTCGCCTACATACTCTAACCTGAGCCTCAATATCCTCGTAAAGACTCTTCACTGCTTTCAATATCCTACCTCCTATTCCATACATTTGCAACATCTGCCACATTGCACCCTATCCACTCTATCACACGCCTTTTATAATTCCACAAATGACAAAAACCTCTTTACACTTATCTAAATATTGTTCACCTATATGTTTCACTGCAAACACTTGGTCTACACACCCCCTACCCTTCCTAAAGCCTCCTTGTTCATCTGCTATCCTGCTCTCCGTCTTACTCTTAATTCTTTCAATAATAACTCTACCATATTCTTTACCAGGTATACTCAACAGACTTGTTTACTATAATTTTTATACTCTCTTTTGTCCCCTTTGCCTTTATACAGTGGAACTATGCATGCTCTATGCCAATCCCTAGGTACCTTACCCTCTTCCATACATTAATTAAATAATAGCACCAACCACTCTTATTTTCAACAAAATTTGTTGATAACATCTCACCCACTCTCTCATTTGCTCTCTTTTTACATTGCTTCACCATTCTCTTAACCTTTATGTTTCTCTCCATATACTCTTCCCTCCTTGCATCACTTCTACTTTGTAAAAACCTCTCATATGCTAGCTTTTTCTCTCTTACTACTCTCTTTACATCATCATTCCACCAATCGCTCTTATTTCCTTCCGCACCCACTTTTCTATAACCACAAACTTCTACCCCATTGCCTATACTCACACTAGCCCATCTGTCCTCCAACAGTTGTTTATATCTTACCCTAACTGCCTCCTCCTTTAATTTATAAACCTTCACCTCTCTCTTACTTGTTGCTTCCATTTTCCTTGTATCCCATCTACCTTTTACACTCACTGTAGCTACAACTAAAAAACGTTCTGATTTATCTGTGGCCCCTCTATAAACATGTACATCCTTAAGTGTATCCAACAGTCTTTTATCTACTAATACGTAGTCCAACAAACTACTGTCATTACGCCCTATATCATATCTTGCATACTTATTTATCCTCTTTTTCTTAAAATATGTATTACCTATAACCAAACCTCTTTCTATACAAAGTTCAATCAAATGCTCCCCATTATCATTTACACCTGGCACCCCGAACTTACCTACCACATGCTTTCTAAACGCTTATATTTCAGCATTTAGGTCCCCTACCACAATTACCCTCTCACTTGGTTCAAAAGTTCCTACACACTCGCTTAACATCTCTTAAAGTCTCTCTCTCTCCTCTACACTCGTCTCTTCTCCAGGTGCATGCACACTTATTATGACCCACTTTTCACATCCGACCCTTATTTTAATCCACATAATCCTTGAATTTATACATTTATATTCCCTATTCTCTCTCCTCATTTGCAGCCCAGCCTTGGTGGTGTGCGGGTGCGACTGCTCTGGCACCTGGTGGTACCAATGCATATTACTGATTTTCACAAAGATGGCGGACAGGAGTAAGCGCCGAGGTATTGCAGGGGGCCATTTATCCCAGCAATGCAGATGTACTGTTACCAGCGATAATACGTGACACCTATGGAATATCGCATAGTGAATTGTGTGGATTGGCATTGAATGGTTCTGCCAGAATCTTCGTGAAATTCCTGGAGAGCAGTGTTTACGACCGGGTGGTGGAGAGATACCGGTCTAGTGGTACGACTTCGGGATGTTTCCAGCTACTATACTTGGATAAGACTTAGGAATGTGCCTTTTGAGGCAAGTGAGGCTGATGTCAGGGAGGCATTTAGCCGGTACGGGGTTGTTCATGCTGCCTCGGTTGGACGGTGGGCTCAAGGTATTTATGCTGGGCTGTTGGAGGGTTCATATTCCCTGAAAATGACCTTAAGGAGCCAGATTCCGTCCTATGTCACTTTGGATGGATTTCGTATGCAAGTCTACGTTACGTACGCTGAGCAACAGAGGACTTGTAGGATATGTGGTTCGGCGGCGCATATGGCGGCAACTTGCGACAAGAGGATGAAGCAGCAGCAACCCAGTCATGTTGATGTGTTGCAGAAGGAGAATGTTATGGTTGGGGAAGAACTACCCGTAGCAACGGAAGAGATGGATATGGCGGCTACCGGCAAATGTAGTGAAATAGTGGACAATGAGGATGGGCGTGTCCTCACTTTACCTCAGACGAATCAGGACGTGGCAACTGGGAGTCTTGAGGAGGCTTCAGGTCAGGAGGAAGCAGGTTTGGTGTTACCTGATCCATTGATTCAAGAATTTCAAGAATTCTTTGCAGGGACTTTGCCAGGGGAGTTACAGGTTTGTTCTACAGTTGGTGTGGAGTCTGGGGATAGCATTGTACCAGAGAATGTTGGCAAGAGTGATGGAATGCTAACGGCATTGGTTCAAGAGGTGCGAGTGGAGGTGCACAGAGATGTGGAGGAGGGTGAGGAGGAGATGGAGGCCTCGGGCGAGTCCCGGAAGAGGTCGGGTGAAACTTTGGATGAGGATTTCCCCACGCCAGGTCAACGAGTCGGCAAAAAAACATGGGTTGATGTAGCGAAGGGAGGTAGGATAGGTGTACAGGGCAAGGTTTTGGACAAGGAGCGATTGGGTAAGGGAGGGAAGTTTGGTTCTTCGAAGGTGGTATCACCGAAGATACAAAAGCATAGAGGAAAGCCCCCTTCACTTTTTTCAGGTGTTTAACAATGAATGTTAATGGCCTCCGAGCAGAGGTCAAACGAAAGTGGGTAGCGGTGATGTTGAGAAGGTTGAATGTAGATGTTTGTATATTACAGGAACATAATTTTAGGTATGGCAGGGACTTGTGTTTGGATGGGTACAAGGTGTATGTGGGTAGTGCTGATAGTTTTAAGGGAGGTGTTGCGGTAGGAATGAGAGAGACCAGCCCTTTTAGTTTGTTAACTTGGGAGGAAGGAGGGGGGAAGAGTGGTGCGTGCGGAGGGGATATGGGGAGATGTGTGTGTGGTGTTCATAGGGGTTTACATGCCGGCGATGAATAATAGAAGGATTAAGGAGGAATTTGTGTGGGATGAGTTGGTCTATTTTTTGAGAGGGTTACCTGTTATTGCGATAGTAGGTGGAGATTGGAACAGTATTATTCGGAAAAAGGACGTGGAACCGAGGGGGGCGGGATGTGAGTTGGGGGTTTTAAGAGAAGTCTTTAGGGCAGTTGGCTTGGTTGATGCAGATGGTGGAGGGGGTGGCAACGTAGAGTATACTTTCATAAGGCGAGGGTATGCAGCTCGGCTGGATCGAATATACGTGGCTGGGGCAATAACAGTAGGGAATGTGGATTATATCGATGTTGGTTTTTCTGATCACCGTGGGGTGCTGGCACAGTTGCAATGGGAGGGGTTGTCAAAACGTATCCGGGTTATTGGAAACTTAATGTCAGGTGGTTGGAGGGGATTGACCATAGGGGGAGGTTTGCTGAGTGGTGGGGGAGGTTATGGGGAGAGGGTCAAAGAGGACGAGATGTGGGGATGTGGTGGAATGTACACGCGAAGGTAGCAATACGAGCGTATTACAAGCGGGAGGGTTGGGAGGAGACCCAGTTGAGTTTTGGATTGCAAAGGTATTTGGAGGGACAGTTGAGAGATTGTTATGGGGGGGTGGGATATCACGAGGAAGAAATACGGGGATTACATGAGCCTCTTAAGGAAATACAAAATGAAAGGTTCCATGCGCTTAGAGTGCGGAGTGGTATGGATGATGTTCTTTGGGGTGATAAGCCATCATTGACTGTGTTACATGGTTTTCAGACAAGGAGGAAGGGTATGACAGTGATGACATTACGGGTGGGTAAGGCTTTAGGTGGATATAGGGAGGGACAGGTTTTGAGGACAACGGAGGGCATAGGTGAGTATGTGGAACATTGGTTCAGGGAGCACTTGACTAAAAGAGATGAGGTGAGAAAGGCTAGAGAGGAGATTTTGGAGGGTATTCAGAGGGATGTCATGGATGGGGACAGGGAGGAGATGGAGGGGCGTATTACAGTGGACGAAGTATGGGAGGCTGTAAAAGGTATGAAGTTGGGAAAGGCACCTGGGATTGACGGCTTACCAAGTGATTTTTATGTGCAGAATTGGAATGCAATTAGGGTGTGTTTAACAGAGGTCATTAATTATATGAAGGAGCGTTGTTCCATGGGTGTAGATCAACGCACTGGGGTAGTCGTGATGGTGCCAAAGGGGAAGAAGGCGGAGACGATTCACGACTATAGGGGTATATCCTTGTTATGTGCCGACTATAAAATATTTGCAAGAATCTTAGGTAATAGGATGAAAAAAGTTTTGGGGAAAGTAATTGAGAGGGGGCAATTTGGGATACCGGGAAGATGTATGTGGGCTGGGCATGGAAGGATTAGGGAGTTTATAGAGGCAAAGGGGAAGGAGGTGTGTTGGGTTTGGATTGGGAAACTGCCTATGACAATGTGGACAGGGACATGCTGTTGGACATTTTGAGAAGGAAGGGTTTTGGGGAGGAGGTGGTGGATTGGGTTCGGACGTTGTATGGAGACGCTTTAGTACAGGTACAGGTGAATGAGAGGGTAGGGGAGTCAGTGGGTATGGACAGAGGACTGAGACAGGGGTGTCCTTTATCTCAATGTTTGTTTGCTTGTCTCCAGGATCCTTTTTATCAGTTAGTGGTAGAAAGAGTATGGGGGGGGTGATAAGGATAGGGATAGTGTTAGGGGAATAGTTGGTTTTGTGGATGATACGACCATAATGGTAGAAGGTGAGGGGGGCCTGGAATACATTGGGATTTGTATAGAAGTTTTTGGGGAAGCTACTGGAATGAGGGTTAACCGGGCAAAATCAAAGTTGTTGGAGGTAGGGACATGGGTGGGGGGGGGCGTTGGGGCATAGGTATGGTTGGGTTATGGTAGATAGGCTGAAAATATGTGGGGTTCTGTATTGCAATGACGTACAGATAGCTAGAGAAATTAATTCGGTTTCAGTGGTTGAGGCAGCCATACAGAGGTTGGGAGGCTGGAGGCCTGGTGATGTAACATTATTTCAGAGGGTCATAGCCATTAATACTTTGATTTATAGTAAATTATGGTATGTTGCAGTGGTGTACCCATTAGGGATGTGGATGTGGAGAAATTGCAACAGAGGGTTCTACGGTATGTATGGGCGTATGGAAGGCATTGGTTGAATAAGAAGGTTGTAATGACGCCGGTGGGTAGGGGAGGGTTGGGACTCATTCCTTTGCGAGGGAGAGTGCAAGGCATTTATGTTAAGCAACGTTTTCTATGGGAGGGGGGACCTAGAGGAAAGAGGGTGGGGCAGGTAATGAAGGAGATCAGGAGATGGTGGGGTGGGAAGGACCATTTTGAGTGTGAGGGGATGTTGCGAATGTTATTGGTTGTTCGTGAGCCGGGGAGACTGAAGGTTGGGGTCTTGGGGAGTGTGGGTGTTAAAGAAGAGTTGGTGCAGGGGGAGGCAGTGTACCCTATGTACAATTGGGGGGCGATTTGGGTTTGGTTACATCGTATGAGGCTGCCTGCGAAGGTTCGCGAGACGGTTTATAGGTTTTTACAGGGGATTTTAGCTTCACGGGCGCAGTTAGTCATCATGGGTATAATAAGGGAGGGGGGATACCGCATATCACGTCATTTACTTTTGTGAGGTTTTAGGTAGGGTGCGTGCATGGGTAGGCGGTGTGTTACGGTGGGTAGGGGGGGGTTGTCCTTTTTGAGGGTTTTAAGTATGGACATGGAGGGAGTAGGTGTAGACGTGAGGAGAGCCATACTGTATATTGTAGCAGATTACATACATGTGTCTTGGAGTATGAGGGATGTAGTAGGGGAGGTGAGGGTTAGGGTGCTGGCGGCGCGTTTTTATCGAACAAAGTGTCGGAACGAAGTTGTATATGGTAGGGATTGGGGAAGGGCTTTTCCTGAGGCCTATAGGCACATGAATGTTTAGATACTTTTAGGGTTAGATAGGGTGAACAACTAAGGGGGCTAGTCGAGGGGGGAAACGGTTGTGGAAGGGGGGTGTCTCTTTGTATGGGTGGTGTGCATGATGTGTGGATGGGTGTGGGTGATGGGTGGATGAGGAGAGTTTGGTACTAGTGGGGGACTGTTTACCATGGGGTTTAGGGGAAAGCATTATGTCCTGGATTGCAGAACACAGACTAAGACTTGAGTGTAAGGTGTATTTGTGTGACTGCCGTCTTAAAAGGGGGGATGGGGGTGTCAGGGGTAGTGTGAAGGGGGCTTTCACTGTGGTTTGTGAAAAAGTGGCTGGGATGGCAGTTAATGGACAGACCAGTAGGCAGAATAATACGTGAGCACGAGATTTTTGAAGGGATGAGGGAGGTTTCACTTTTTTTTTTTTTTGCCAGAATAACGTGATTTTATTTTTGAACAGTTTAAGTTGATTCATTTATGGCCTTGAATCAAATGTATATTGTTAGCTTGATATGTAATTGTAAAAATTATTGAATAAGTTTTTGTTTTGTATAACTATTTAATGTATGCTTAACACAAAGAAGGACTTAAGGGATAAGGAGGGTATGTATGGTATATGCTGGGTTTTGTATGGTAGAGGATGGGTGTGTGTAGGTTAGGTTTTGGGGTTATATTTTTGTACAATGATAGGAGTGAGAACATAAGTTTAAGCTTACAGTGGTTGAATTTGTTCTCATTGATATTTTGTGTTTATATAGGATCAAATGTGTATATTGTACAAAGAGTAGCAAGTAATTGGGGGTTTGCTGAATCCCAAATGGTGAGCAAAAGTGAGTGTAGATAGGGGGAGGGGGCATGTGATTATACCATAACAGATTTTACATCTGGAGATGCAAGTTGCATCATTGAAGGGTTTTTATAATTGTTATATGTCTTGCATAAGGATATAGGAGTAAAGGTTAATTTATACAGTGTGAGTTGTGAAAGAATTAAAAAGTGAACTAGGGTTTACAGTAATATATATAATTTTTGTACATATTAAGTACAAGTGATGTTTATGATGGTCATGTATCAATTGTCATAGGACTGCACCTTTGTACATATGTTTTTGTGACCTTGATGTAGTAAGAATATTGGTTAGTGTATGTGTGGTGTTAGTAGGAGGTTGTAGAGGTACATAGCTTGTGTTTGTCATATTATATATTGTGTCGGGTTTAAACAGCTTAACATTGAATAATTGATTGTCGCCTATTTATTTGTTAAGATGTATTTTTGACATATGTAAAATTGTCCATAATGTTTTTAAATAAAATATATATAAAAAAAAAAAAAATTCTCTCTCCATAACTGATCCTTCAACATTATTGCTACCCCTTCCTTAGCTCTAACTCTCTCAGATACTCCTGACTTAATCCCATTTATTTCTTCCCACTGAAACTCACCTACCCCCTTTAGCTTTGTTTTGCTTAGGACCAGAACATCCAACTTCTTTCCATTCATAACATTAACAATCATCTCTTTCTTATCATCCACACACATTCAAGCATCCAAGTTTTATATATATATATATATATATATATATATATATATATATATATATATATATATATATATATATATATATATAAAAATTTATATATATATATATATAATATATATATATTATAACTATATGGCTTAATACATACCTTGCCATATAAGACAAGTGAAAATTTGTGTATGCAATAATTTCGCCAAATTCATTCTGAACATAACGAAAAAATATATTTCATTGTGTTTGTTTATTATTAAATTATTGTTAACGTATCTAAAATATATTTAGTTGGGTTAGGCTAAATTAAATTGCGCTTGTTATAATAAGGTTAGGTAGGTTTTCAAAGTTTCTCTTGGTACAAAATTATCATTTTTTACATTAACATCAATGAAAAAAATATATCTTTAAACGTATAAGAGAAAATTTTAGAAAGAACTTAATTATAAATGAGTTCTTGCTAATTGACCAGTTTTACCTAATCGGCACGACATATATATATATATATATATATATATATATATATATATATATATATATATATATATATATATATATATATATATATATATATATATATATAAGAGAATATAAAGTTCTAGAGGTACTTCAGATCTTTTCTGAGTTTATATATTGTGTCCTTCTAGTTGATTTAATAATTCTCATTTGGTATTTTAATAGTATTGAAAATAATTGTGAAGAATAACACAAAATATTGCATAAACGTTCCTCTAAATATATTAAAAAATAATATGAGTAATTTTCAACGATTCAAACTATCCTGATAATAAGCATGGTTTGTGCTGTTATTCACATTAATTAAAACTTGGCCAGCATGAGTGGCTTCATATTAACGAATATTTCTTCCTAATATTTAAAAAAATATTAATTTCATTATTATTCAAAATTGTTTGTTGCCATGGACTTACTGGTGAAGTTCCTGGCGCAAGCAATCTCCCTCTGGCTGAGACACAGCTCTCCCTCTCCTGTGTGAACGAGGACGTGTCAGCTAACTTAAAAATATTGTCATAAATTACATAAGTTCTTTTCCTTGGACTATATAACTCTCGAGGTATTCTTTAAAGGTCACGTAAGTTTCCCCTGTCTTCTAATAACATGTTCATTTTTACCCAATAATCTACCTTATCCATAATTACTATCGTCTGCTTTCGTAAAGTGAAGTCAGGATCTTTCCTTAACTCATGGTATAACTTAACAAATCTTTGAGGACAACTGTGTTGCACAGGTCTAAGCAAAGCTGAGACCTATGCCACACAATTGTCCACAAAGATTTGTTAAGTCATACTGTGGCATGCAAAGAGTACGTTATATTTTATTCGGCGTATGTATACACTTCCATATAGGCTGCCTCCCAACCAGCGAACCAGGTGCTAAGGGTTAAACGATTTTACGGGGCCTCATCATTAAATCAGTACCTTGTTTCATTAACCAATCACAAGGTGGGTCGGACATATGCTGAGGTGATGTGGTATCACTCACGGTCAGCTCTTGCCAGACTCATACAGCTGCTGGTTGCTCATGGTTCTCTCACTCTCTGGCTGTTGTTTTGCCTTTGATTACTGTGATACACTTATATTCCAAACTCTTGTACATAGTGTACATAAGTGTAGATATCAATATTCATACTTGGTGAAGGAAAATACAATTTAAAAGACAACAGCTGTGTTTATTTTCGCTCCAAGTCCCATTGCGACCAGGTTTACAGGCCTTTATTACCTGAGAGCGTAATACATACCATGAAATACATACCATGAAAGCAAAGTAAATACGATAGTAATTATGGACAAGGTAGATTATAGGGAAACATATTAGGAGACAGGGAAACTCACGCGTCGCTTCAGGGAAAAAACCCACTGTAATCCTACAGCAAACTGATGTAAGTGAAGGAATTTCTAACAGAGGGATTTATTTGAAAACCGAAGATATAGTAGACAAATATTTTTATGGCTGTACTTTCCCGATCAATAATGCAATAATTAGAGCGGTAATACGTGCTCTTATACACATTTTAATTATTACAGAAAACATTTTTATGAGTGTAAATCCTAACCTGGCATGTGGTAGTCTCTGCAACCACAATCTTTCAGTAGTTTAGTAGTTCGGTGGTCAATCACACACGTTTCGTGAGAGTACAAACCATTGAAATTTTCTAACTTGCGTTCTGATTTCAGATAACACCTGGTATGGGTAAGGAAACATATTGTTACTAAACTAAACATTCATTAAATATTTCATTAGTATTAGTAAATGAAGTAGACTAGTGGTGAGTAAACACGTCGGTCATGCAATAAAAACTCGTCTGTAGTCATTCTTCCTCATTACTAAAACCTGACTTAGCCTGAGTTACATTTGATTCAGAATAAAAATGAGCATAACTATCTCAATGTGCACAGGTAAAGTAGAATATAATGAATGAAGGAAAAAATTATTTTCCTGCGAGTCTAAATAAGATACAGAAATTGTGTCGTATATATCAGCTAAAGAATTTTCATGGAAATGTAGGAATAGGAAGATGATTCAGCCCTTCAATGGTCTTCGCCCATCATCAAGAGGAAGATTAGTAAATATGGACTCAACATCTTACAGACCAGATGTGGCTGTACGTGCGGGATGAAGTCTTAGGAGTGACGGAGGTGAAAAGGTTCCAAAACTAAGATCCCAGAAAAGGATTGAGAGTTTTGACCAACCTGGAGTTTACACTCAAATCACGTAAAAACCTTTTCTTATAACTCTTATATTTTAAAGAACCTTTAATTCAACATCCAACTTGCAAACTTTTTTGTGGATTTCTGTAACAAAATATCGCTGTTATTTATAAAAATACTTTTCCTAACACCTTAATAAACAATCAACAACTCAATTTATTTTGCATAAAAATAATAGTTATCACATATATATTCTTGTACACCCTCAAAACACCTCACATTAATAACTTACACAATTTTTTTTATTTCATTGGTTTTAAAGTAACATTACTTATGCTCTCATCATCCCTCTAGATAACTTAAGTGTCTTACTTAAAAGTTAAATTTAAGATAACAAAGACCCTTCATTTCTCGTCCAAATTTTCCAAAAAGACATTATTCCACGACCTTCCAGAGAACCCCATAGGCAGACTACACTTTACACACCTCCTTCAGTCATCCCATAGGCAGACTACAGTTTACACACCTCCTTCAGTCATCCCATAGGCAGACTTGACATTATATATCCCTTTCCGTGACCCCCATAGCAGGCTAGACTTTATATATCTCTCATACAGACATGTTTTTTTATTAATCTGTCATCGGCCTATTTTTTCCCGAGTTAATCTACCAGACAACTCCCCGTGTATAGTCCCTAATTCTATAGTAGAAATTAGACACAACTGAAGACTAATATAATAATTTTAAATACTCCAATGAAAATCCAAGGTACACTTTCTTACCTCTTTGAAGAAATATATATATTTAAGAATGTAAATTGTAGAAAATTTTGTAACACAAATATGAACTATATGATCTACCTGGTGTATACCTGGAGAGAGTTTCGGGGGTCAACGCCCTCGCGGCCCGGTCTGTGACCAGGCCTCGTGGTGGATCAGGGCCTGATCAACCAGGTTGTTACTGCTGGTCTTACGTAAACCGACGTACAAACCACAGCCCGGCTGACCAGGTACTGACTTTAGGTACCTGTCCAGCGCCTTCTTGAAGACATCCAGGGGTCTATTGGTAATCCCCCTTATGAATGCTGGAAGGCAGTTGAACAGTTTTGGGCCCCTGACACTTATTGTGCTGTCTTTTAGTATACTCGTGGCGCCCCTGCTTTTCATTGGAGGGATGTTGTATCTTCTGCTCAGTCTTTTAATTTCGTAGGGAGTTTTTCGTGTGCAAATTTGGTATTAATCCCTCTAGGATTTTCCAAGTGAATATTGTCATATATCAAGGGACTGCAACCATTCAACCGTGCTTTATCGTACTTATGTATGCCATGAAAGTTCTCTGTACATTCTCCAGGTCATCAATTTCGCCTGCCTTGAAAGAGGGCAGTTAGTGTATAGCAGTATTCCAGCCTAGAGAGAAGAAGCGATTTGAAGAGAATCATCATGGGCTTGGCATCCCTAGCTTTGAAGGTTCTCCTTATCCATCCTATCATTTTTATAGCAGATGTGGTAGATACATTGTTGTAGGATTTGAAAGTGAGATTCTCTGACATTATTACTCCCAGGTCCAACACTTTAGTTTTCCGTTCTGTTGTGAGGTTGGAATTCATTTTATACTCTGATACAATTTTAATTTCCTCGAGTTTTCCATATTGGAGTAATTGAAATCTTCATTGAACTTCATATTGCTTTCTGCGGACCTTTTAGAGATTTATATTTTAAGGCAAATAAAGTACAAGATAAAAAAAAAATACATATAATTTTTATCCCAGTTATAAATATATCAACTTTCTTCCGCAGTACTCTCCTCTATAGTTTTACAAAAAAAATAATTCTTCAGTACTACGTTGGCAAAATAATTTTCTATGATACTTTGCAAGTAAAGCTTTTTCTTTTGATTCAAAATAAATCTCCCATAACAATAACTTTTAAGGACAATTTTCAGAAAAGGTTGTCCATAGTATATCCGCTAAAAAGTATTAATTTGTGAATATATTGTGGGTAATATGTAAAGGGTGTAACGCAGCTGGAATTCATGGGAACAAAACAGAAATGATGAAGGCAGGTAGGGATATAGTTTTAGAATGGTTGGTGCTATTATTTAATAAATATGTGGAGGAGGGTAAGGTACCTAGGGATTGGCAGAGAGCATGCATAGTTCCTTTGTATACAGGCAAAGGGGACAAAAGAGAGTACAAGAATTATAGAAGAATAAGTCTGTTGAGTATACCTGGTAAAGTGTATGGTAGAGTTATTATTGAAAGAATTAAGAGTAAGATGGAGAGCAGGATACCAGATGAACAAGGAGGCCAAGCATTCAGTGAAGCATATAAGTGAACAGTATTTAGATAAGAGTAAAGAGGTTCTCTTGGCACTTATGGATTTGGAAAAGGTATATGATAAGGTGGATAGGGCAGCAATATGTCAGATATTGCAAGTGTATGGAATAGGTGGTAGATTACTAAAAGTAGTTAAGAGTTTATACGAGGATAGTCAGGCTCTGGTTAGAGTATGTAGGAGAGAGGGAGATTATATCCCAGTAAAAGTTGGCCTTAGAAAGAGATGCGTGATGACACCATGGTTGTTAAATATATTTATGGAAGTGATTTTCTGTAAGAGAAGTGAATACTCGGGTGTTGGCAAAAGGTGTGTGATTGAGAGATAAAGAATCTAACACAAAGTGGGAGTTTTCACAGTTGCTTTTTGCTGATGACACTGTGCTTTTGGAAGATTCTGAAAGTAGTTGCAGAAGTTGGTGGAAGAATTTGGGTTATGTAAAAACAAGGAAATTGAAAGTGAACTTAGGAAAGAGTAAGATGATGAGGATAACAAAAAAAAATTAGGTAATGAGAGATTGGATAACTAATTGGAGGGAGAGAGTATGGAGGAAGTGAATGTTTTTAGATATTTGGGAATGGACTTCTCAGCAGTTGGGTCTATGAAAGTCAAGGTGAATCATAGAGTTGAGGGAAAAAAGTGAGTGGTGCACTAGGCAGACAAAGATCGTTATACATGGAAGCAAAGAGGGGAATTTATGAGAGTATAGTTATACCAACGCTCTTATATGGGTGTGAGGCATGGGTGGTGAATGTTGCAACAAGGAGAAGGCTGGAGGCAGTGGAGATGTCGTGTCTCAGGGCAATTGTGGTATAAATATTAAGCAGAGAATCAGTAGTTTGGAGATCAGAAGAAGATGCGAGGTTTCTAAAAGTATTAGCCAGAGGGCTGAGAAGGGGTTGTTCAGATGGTTCCTGACATTTATAAAGGATTCAACAAAATAGAATGACATTGAGGGGTGTATATATCTGTAGTGGAAGGAAGTCGGGGGTAAGAGTCGTCCTAAGAAAAGTTGGAGGGACGGGGTGTGCGAGGGGCTTAAACATTCAGCAGAAGTGTGTGAGCATGTTAGGTAGGAGAGAGTGGATGCAAATGGTATTGATGATTTGACGTGCTGTTGGAGCATAAACAAAGTAACATTTATGAAGGAATTCGGGGAAACCGGTTAGCCGGACTTGAGTCCTGGAGGTGAGAAGTACAGTGGCTGCACTTCGAGGGAGGTGTGTAGATGTATTGCAGTTTCTGTTAACTGTAGTGTCAGCACGCCTCTGGGAATAGTGATGGGGTGAGTGATGATGAAGGTGTTCTTTCTCTTTTGGATCACGCTGCCTCGGTAGGAAACTGCTGATGTGTAATATATTACTCAAATCAATTTTAAGTCTTGATGATTAATGACTATAGAAGTTGATCGATGTTAAGTCAGTTAACCTTACATAATCAAGCTTGAAACTTACTATGTTTCCATCCTAGTAAGATAGCATAGACTCACTTCCTCTGGTCCGGGTGCAGCTTGAGGGCGGCCTCGCTGGTGAAGGTGGAGTGAGCTTGTATGGGTATAAAGGGAGGAGGGTATAAAAAAAATTGTGGAGTACGAAAATAATTGAAAAATATGGGAAATGAGTTTTTTTGACAGAAAAATAGTTTAAGAATCTGGCAACATTTTGGTGAAAATCCCATTTTAATACGTTTCTAAAGCATCCAATCAGCATGGCAGACGCGGCAGGGCGTTTGGCAGGCTAGGTCCGGGATTTTCAAGGATAGCTCCTGATCAAAGAGGCTGATCAGGTCACGACTGAACAGGACTCAGTGTGAATGGTCTAGGAAGATTCCAGAGCAGCGAGAGGACATCCAAGTGCATCGTTTCACCGTAAATAGTGGAAATTTTGTACAGTTTGTGAGGGTTGAGCGTCCAAGTCAGGCGGGACCCGTCAGTGCCTCCTCCCCCACGCCGCCCGGGGGAAGGGGACGGGATGTGTGGGTGAAGATGAAGGGAACACTGGTTTTGGGGAGTCACATGCCCATGTCTTTCATGATGTGCATGAGAAACAAATAAATGTTGTTTGTTGTAGCCAGGACAGTGTGAACAACTACGCAATCAATGTGTAGGGAAGTGCCCCTCAACCCCCTCCCCGTGCTGCTCCGTGTGTGGTAAACAGTGACCCTCTCATAACCCACTCACCCCTACGCCTCAACCATTGAACTCCCCTGCCTCACCCACCCAACTCCCAGCGCCACCATAACTGTAGAGGGTACTTTTTTCCTCCCAGCCCACGATGTCAGCGATGGCACAGGGTGTGCCGAGCTCACGGGAACTTCAGGGGCCATGGAGTTCGACTGCAAGGCAGCTGTCAGGTGTGCCACTGGCAGTGTACACTCAGTTCCTCAAGCTTCAACATCCGTGTGCACGGTGGATGTCTGGGCACCCGGAGGGCTCCAGGCGGGAACAACCAACAGCCCCTCCCAGCAAACAGAGAGGGCGTGGGAAATGCAATCAAATTGGCATCAATCAGGACGTTGACACGTTCCCAGGGCAGCTCTCCCTCGGGCTGCTAGCGGAGTCGCTGACCTCTCGGACCTCTTGGGGAGGGTCGATGGTGCTCCTGCAAGCAGCAGATCCTGGAGCAATCTGCTGCTGTTTGCAATGGTTGTCTGGCTGTCCTGCCGAAGAGGGGCAGGCACCTTGCAACATCTGTTGTTGGGGCAGTGGATGCATTCCCTAGAATGTTTGTTAATTGCTCATTACTCTAATTTGTTCATGATTGTAACCATGTATGGACGTGTTTATGATTCATTACCTTTGTTACTATCATGATTGTGACCAGCTCTACCTGGAGCTCATTACCTATGTAACTTGTCATGATTGTGACCAGCCTAGTTCATTAACTTTGTAACTTGTCATGAGTGTGACCAGCTCTAGATCATTACCTTTGTAACTTGTCATGAGTGTGACAAGCTCTACCTGGAGCTCATTACCTTTGAAACTTGGTCATAATTGTGACCTGGTCTAGTTCCTTACCGCTGTAACTTGTTCATCTATCAAAACCTGGGAGTCCAGTCTCTGGATCAATTATGTACCTCTGTAATCTTTTGACTACCTCCCACAAGATGGGTATGGGGTGCATAATAAAGATATTAAAATGTAAACTGTAACTGTTTCTAAAGCAAATTATAGCTATTTGAAACATATTATCTTACGACGTGCAAGGTAAAATAAAGTTCGTGACCACGCAAGATGAATTTTTTTTTTTGGTTTTGTTTTTTAATTTTATCTCTATATTTCTTTCTAATACACTAAATTTACCACTCAATATCATGTACAGAGTTGGAGGGGCTTATAGCAGAGGTGGGAGGAGGATATCGATGGACCGTGAAGGAGGAGGAATTCGTGGATATATATATAGAACATAGCAGAGGAGACATCTGTGTTAGTTTACGCACAGATTAGTGTCGTTTCTCGTGGACAGTGTTCAGTGCTTCAGAGCCGTGAGCCACATGAGGGTGGCTAAGGGCTCCCTCTGGGGACCTGAGCCTCACAGCCCCGAGCCCCATGTGGGCGGCTGTGAGGTCACGGTTAGCAGCTCAGCTGCTGGTTCAGTCACCATGTCAGGCCCAGGAGAGCGGCCTAAACGTTTATTGGAATGCGAGGACGAGTCGAAGGACGACGTGGGGCCGATGGGAGCCCCCACCAAGAAGGCCAAGGATGCTGTAGAGACTGCTGTATCTGCCGATCTGCCACTAGTTTAGCCGGCAGATGCTATCCAAGAAGACCTGGTCCCCCAGATGGACATAGGGGTCATGGGAGGCCACGAGGAGGCTGTTGCTCCTCAACTGGCGGGGTTGGGGCCCGACCAGGTACCCACCCTAGTTGCATCAGCCACTACAGAGGATGGGGAATGGCTGACTCCTCGTGGAAGAAAGACTTCCCGCTCGGACAATTGCAACCATGACCTTCAACAAATTCAAGGTTCCCGATTACGGGTTTGTGGGGTATCTGGAGGGCATCCCCCACCTCCAGCTCCGCTGCGAGTTTACTCTCAGGAACGAGATTTTGGTCGTTCCTCGGGACGAGGACTAATACGAGGTATTAAAGGGGCTGGTTGTGACGCATCCCAGCATGGTGGAACTGATTGCTTGGGAGAAGGTGTACAAGGGGGTGCTCTTACACGTCCCTGTGCCCCTTCCATTGGACCCCATTTTGGAACTGCCCAATATTGTCAAGACAGAGCGACTCACTGCCAAGGTGAACAAGGTGCCCACCCGACAGGTGCTGATACACCACAAAGGCCCACTCCCCACGCACCTGGACCTTGGGGTCTGGGGAAGGTTCAAGACCAGTCCGTACCTGACAGGCCCACTGCAGTGCTTCAACTGTCAGGGGTTCAATCACATTGCAGCCACCTGCCAGCGAGGGAAGAGGTGTGGAGTGTGCAGCAAGGCACACGACTCGAAGGACTGCATTGCACTCCTCAAACAACCGACCAGCGAGACCTCTCGGCCGGAGCACAAGTGTGCCAACTGCTCAAAGAGGCACCATGCCTGGAACCAGAGCTGTCCTGTGATGGTGCAGCACTGGCAGCGAGTGCGTCACCGGAACGGTTTGGCACCCGCGGCATGCCCAACCTCAGAACTGCCCAACAACAGACAGCATGGGCTCCAACCACAACACTACGGATGCCACAGATGGGCGATACCTGCGAGTTCCCGGTACTGGGCTCCCAGCAGAGGCATCAGGGGGCAGTCAATGGCTTGCAGCTGCACGACCAACAGCAGGGCCAGCCAGCAAGGTGGCCAAGAAGACAGAGTCACTGGGAAAAGCGGCAGCTGGCCCCTGCTGGACACCGTCTATCCACGCCATCTCACCAGCATGCCTCTTCCCGCACGTCCAGAGTCAAGCAGCGGCTCCCCGCCAGGAGACCCGGACATCCACGGCCACTCCGGCCGGACCCAGGGTGCACCCAGCTTATGCAGCTGCAGTGTTGACAGCCACCCAAACTTACCCGCTGACTCAGGCCCAACACGAAGAGTCGGCCGACCCAACACCCACAGAGGTAATGGTAGATTCATTTCCCACTCGTCTGAAGAAAACCATTGGGGTCATCTCAGAGCTCCTCACTCGTCTGCTGCCGTCGGCGGAGGACAGGGGCGCCTGCAGGCAGCTCCTGTCATGGATGCTAGGTGTTGTCCTCCTGGACAGGAAGGACTCAATGGAACTTCAAGCCATCATCCAGGAGTCCTTCCAGTCCGTGATGGAGGAGACCCCACAGTCACCAACAACGGACGACGATGTGTCCCAGGCAGAGATGGAATCAGAGGGCCCCCTCTACACCCTTTGAAGATCCTCCAGTGGAACATTTGTGGGCTGCAGCGAAAAATTCACTTACTGATTGAAGCTGCAGTACAAGATAAGATCGATGTCTTCCTGCTCCAGGAGACACTTATCAAACCACCACATCAACCATCGCCACGTATCCCAGGATTCTCGGCTTACCTTCAGCGCTTGGAAGGCACCGGCAGGGGCACGGCAGTTTACGTCAGGAATACTATCCCTCACTCAATCTCCACTGACCCCATCGACTGTGGGGAAGGCGTGGAGGTACAGGCTGTTACCTTACACTTTCCGGATGGACCTCTCGTGGTTTACAACATATACAGAAGCCCTTGGTCCACCCTTGACATTTCAGAGGTGCCTGCACTCGCCCCCGTGGAGGGTCTTGTTGTGGCTGGGGATGTCAATGCCCACCACCCAATACTTAATTCTGTCTCCCCCACCAACGCAGCAGGGAGGCACCTTGCGATTGTGCTAGAGGATGTACCTGAGATCGCCCTCCTCAACAATGGGGAGCCAACCCATCACTACGGTGACCGTCTGGACATCACGCTCATCTCCAGACGGCTGCTCTCGAGTGCTAGTTGGGAGGTCCACCCCCGTCTAACCAGTGATTACTTTGCAGTAGTCACTACACTGATGGTCCAGCAGCACCCGCCTCCCACGCATACCTCCAGATGGAATTTCAAGAAGGCCGACTGGCAGTGCTTCCGGGAGATCATCGAGCACTGGTGGGCAGAGACTACTCTACCAGAAGATCCAGATGAGGCGGCTCAGAACCTACAGGCAGCCTTCACATTGGCAGCTGAGGCAGCCATACCTAGGTTTATGGGCGGAGGGTCGTACAAGCATGACTGGTGGTTCTACGATGAGGTAATCAAGGAACAGAACCACCACATCAATGTCGTCCGCAAGATGCACAGGCGCAATCCCACGGCCGAGTCCATGCATCTGCTAAGGGAAGTGGTGTGACATGCGTGCCATGTCTCGCACAGGGTCCGGCAGGCTAAATGGTTTGAGTGGTGTGCCTCCTTCAGCTACTCCACCACCTTATCCAAGATATGGACCAAGCTACGAATGGCCACTGGGCAGTGTCGCGGTGTGGCTCGAGCGCACCCAGATCCTGCATCAGAGGCAGAGCGACTGGTGGAACTCTTCACCTCCAGAGGAGCTATGGCTCAACTGCCTCAGGATCTCCAGGACCTCCAGGCCACTCTCCTTTCTAGAAGGGTGGGGGCGATCCAAGCGGCATGCCGGGCAAAGGATGCCACAGACAAAGACTTCACTGACCGGGAGCTCCAGGCAGCCTTCACATCTCATCGGGATATTGCGCCTGGGCATGATGGTGTCACCTATGGCATGATCACTCGGTCTGGCCAATCTGGTCACGAAGCTGTCCTGGGGGTCATCAACCGGACATGGAGAGCCGGCAGACTCCCTGTCGTATGGAAGGAGGCTGACATCATACCGATTCCTAAACCCGGGGATCCTGGCAGTGTGAGACCCATCTCCCTCACCAGTTGCATCTCCAAGGTGTCTGAGATGATGGTGCTGGAGCGACTGAGGTGGAAGCTTGGCTCTCCTCATAAACACCTCTATGGGTTCACCAGAGGAGTGGGCACCTTTGAAAGCCTTACAACCCTACTGGCCAGCATTGGGTCAGACGCCCAAGCCCGCATTGTTGTCTTCCTCGACCTTGAGAAAGCTTTCGAGCTACCCAGTGCACCTGCCGTCCTTGCACTCTTGGCCCACAGAGGAGTTAAGAGCAGGCTGCTTGCATGGCTTCGATCTTATCTCCAGGACAGGCGGGCCCGTGTCCGTTTCAAGGGGCATACCTCTTCTCTCAAGACCCTCGAAAACGGCACTCCGCAGGGTGGGGTGCTTAGTCCTGCCCTGTTCAGTGTATTGATGCACCAGTTTGTGTGCTTACCTTTCTCCACAGGCACCTTCCTGCTCAGCTACGCCGATGACCTGGCGCTTGTCATATCCAGGAAGCGCCGGGTTTTGCAGCGAGCCCAGGAGGATCTCGATCTGCTGGCTTCCGCTTGCTGTCGCCTAGGGCTCAAGATATCTGCAGCAAAATCCAAAGCCATGATCCTTCACATTAGGGAACCTAATGAGAGGCTGCGGATCCTGGGCATCAACCTGGAATGGGTTCACAGCTATAGGTACCTTGGCATCTACATCGACAGGTGCCTCACCTTCCAGAAACATGTACGCCACATCAGAGAGAGCTCTGCAGAGGGTCAGGGCAATGAGTGCCATGGCCAACCCTAAGGTCGGGGCCAGCCTCGAGGTCATGAGGTTGTTCTACATACAGGCCGTACGCTCGCTCATCGACTACGGGGCGCTTGCTCTGGTTCATGCCAGGCCCACGAACATCAAGTGTCTCTGTGTGGTCCAGAACACAGCTGTACGGGCCATGCTGGAGGCGCCTAGGTGGGCCAATGCTGTGTTTCTGAACTTCGAGGCGCAGCTGCAGCCCCTTGAGGACAGGATCCAACTTGTAGCTGCCAAGAGGATAGCAAAGTACCTCCGCCTCCCAGGAGCTGACAAACTAATGAGGGATATACGGGTCCACCAGGGACATGTCATACCAAAGCACCGCGGCCGCCGGTGGTTGTGGTCAGTTGCAGATGCCACAAGGAAGCTCCTGCCCATGACATTGCTCCAGGAAGGAGGCTGCGACAGACCTGCAGTGAACTACACGGTGCCGCCCCCTTGGGCGCCAGAGCTGTTGGCAGTGCACTGGACAGCCCTACCAGGCAGCAAGAGGCATTGCCCCCAGCACATTCTGCAACGACTTGCTTCAGCCCTGGGTGTGTGCTGTATTACACTGATAGCTCCAGAAACCCAGAGGCGGGCCACACAGCTGCTGGGATGTTCCACAGCAATCTGACAGCAGGTTGGCGCCTCCTGGACCATTGCACCATCCTCCAGGCCGAACTCTATGCCGTTCAACAAGCTCTGCTGAGGGCCTCCGATGTACCCCGCACCACCCTCCATTAGAGCAACCTCCCTATTGGGACGTTGTTTGTCCATAGATTCGGAGAGGACCCTTCTTCCCGCCAAAGGAATGCCACACATGTACCTTTAACGTTGATACATGACACTTCCCTACCCAGGGAGCCAATGCCGGGTCACCAAATTGGAAGAGACCCGGGCCGGGATCCATACCGACAAATCACATAGAATAGAATAAAATAGCAGAGGTGGGAGGAGTCAAGAGGCAGCTAAGGATGATAATTGCATGATCAGCATTTTAGGACTCCCAACAAATGTCTTTATACTGACGTTATTATTACTAATACACTTTATCTGTTTATAACATTTATTAAAAATTGTTATAAGACATAAGATATATAATAAAGACGGCCAAAATAATAATAAGTGTCATATTATACCGGAGAGTGCAGTCATCGGAGACCTTCATCTAGCAATGTTCCTGCTTATAAATATACGGTTTTCTCTATTGCCTAACTGGCGTACTCAAAGAAAACGGTGTTTTAACATGATAAACAATAAGAAATCACTTAAAAGGCATAGAAAAGCCCAAAACAGCGAGATTTTCATGAATCTTTTGGCGTAAATGAGGCGTGCGCGCTTTTCTGTGATTATCTCGAAAGTAAGATTTTGACCTATTGCTTGCCATCCCTCCATTATTAATGATTAGATTAAAATGATTTTCACAGGGAATATAAAACAAAGTGTGTTTTATTATTTTAAGTAACAAAATTTGGAATATCTCAAATGTATTGTTTATTTCGTGGGGGGTAAATAGGCAGATATTTTGGCGAGTGTCAAAAGCGTACCAAATATATTTTTTCGGCATGAAGATAAGCTATCTTACATTCATTTCGATCTTGTAATATTCAGGTGAGATGTATTATACGAATGAGGAGTGTCCGCAGCGCCGCTAGTACCGCCAGACCGGAAGTATTGGCTGCCGTATGTCAAAATCAGTAATTATTTTTTCTCAGATGTTTGTTGGCCGATCTTATTGAAACTGTCACATCATGTAAAATAAACGCTTCTAAATATGTGCCAAAGATAAAAAAAATCGGACGACAAATAACGGAGATGCCAAAGCTGTGGAAAAAATTCCCCAAGAGAGGTGGGTATCAGCAGTTTCAGCCCTTCTGCCCTTTCAAGGGCCCAGCCCTTAGAATGGGCCAGACTGCGTCTGGCTTCCTGGTCAACAGTTTAATTTGTAACAGATGAATGGACCCAGGAAGCCAGGAAGTCACGTAATGGCTGACCAGTGTTGCAAGGAGTGTGAATTAATGAGTGATAGACATTTGAGATAAATGGGACTCTTTGCCGTAGCAGGAAAAGTGAAGAAAACTTCTGTTTTATTTTTATACACTTGAAAAAACAATCATGTGCTCTCAGTGATCGAAATATTTAAAGAACACAAGCATTTGAATTGCAAACTGTTGCAGTATTTAGCAAGTGGGAACTGTGCATGGTCAGCGAAACAGGGCAAGCTGGGCCAGGAGCGCCAGAGGGCTCAGATTGAATTAAGGAACCAAAGAGGGAAGGCTCGCGGCTCATGATTTGACCTAACAGAGGAACATTTGTCATGCACATCCGATCTCTTATCAATCTCCACAAACGTCGAGAAATCGGAAATACGTTTACTGATAATTAATCATAAAATAGCGGTACACTAGAGAAGTGTGCACAGCTTCTTAGTACTGTTAAAAGATAAACGTAGAGAGACAATCGCGAGTGTACTTCATCGTACAAGATGGTGACTCATCAGCGACATTCTACAATCAAGACAGCATTTCCCGCCGTGTATGGTGGAGCTAACACCATTGCTCACATTACAACGAGCAAGGTAGGTTTGTTGTTCTTGTCTGGCAGGGGACTGGTGCAGTTCTTATGAGGCAGGGGCATCAAAATTTAACTATTGACTTCCGTAATATGTGGACTTTTTAGTCCAAAACTGTGAGTAATATTCAATCCTTATCCACTGAATGAAGATTTAAGAATACGCTCCTCTGGGGCAATGTATAATAACTTACATGTATTTAATTACTCACCCATACAGCTCAGTGGATGTGGAATACTGGGTCCTATCGAGGGAACCTTCTGGATGAAGCTGCGGAAGGTTGACCCAGCGACGAAGATATGTACAGTGTTACCTTGTTACTGTACAGTTAATGCTCTACCAATGTAAAATTACCACAAAAGCATTTGCCCCTACTCCCAAGGTTTTGTGTGCGAGGGGCTTAAACATTCAGCAGAAGTGTGTGAGCATGTTAGGTAGAAGAGAGTGGATGCAAATGGTATTGATGATTTGACGTGCTGTTGGAGCGTGAACAAAGTAACATTTATGAAGGAATTCGGCGAAACCGGTTAGCCGGACTTGAGTCCTGGAGGTGAGAAGTACAGTGCCTGCACTTCGAGGGAGGTGTGTAGATGTGTTGCAGTTTCTGTTAACTGTAGAGTCAGCACGCCTCTGGCAATAGTGATGGGGTGAGTGATGATGAAGGTGTTCTTTCTCTTTTGAATCACGCTGCCTCGGTAGGAAACTGCTGATGTGTAATATATTACTCAAATCAATTTTAAGTCTTGATGATTAATGACTATAGAAGTTGATCGACGTTAAGTCAGTTAACCTTACATAATCAAGCTTGAAACTTACTATGTTTCCAGCCTAGTAAGACAGCATAGACTCACTTCCTCTGGTCCGGGTGCAGCTTGAGGGCGGCCTCGCTGGTGAAGGTGGAGTGAGCTTGTATGGGTATAAAGGCTTCTTTTCCCGGGGAAACCACAACACCTTCATGGTTCAAACCTGCAGTCCCAGTTGGCTCCTGAAGATGCATCTATGGATGAGAGTGAATAAATGTTACGTCTCGTGATATTTATTCCATTTACTTTTGCGAATTAAATTTGCTACGAAATATAAGTTCAAAATAAATTCTCTGTAACTTTATATTATTTAATAACTATTGAATAACATATATGTATTTTATAGACTGCATAATCATTTTCAATTGTGTAAGTCCATTAGACAAATCTGAACAAAAATTGTCAAGTAACATTTGAAATGCACGTTATGAGCCCTAATATTTTATAGTTAATAATAACCTATATACTGAAATGACTGGAAAATATTAAATAATATTGTATAATAAAGTTTGATATACATACTGTCATCACGTGTTACTAGACACTGCTAGCACTGTCATCACCACGTGTTACTAGACACTGCTAGCACTGTCATCACCACGTGTTACTAGACACTGCTAGCACTGTCATCATCACGTGTTACTAGACACTGCTAGCACTGTCAGCATCACGTGTTACTAGACACTGTTAGCACTGTCAGCATCACGTGTTACTAGACACTCCTAGCACTGTCAACATCACGTGTTACTAGACACTCCTAACACTGTCATCATCACGTGTTACTAGGCACTGCTAGCATTGTCATCACCACGTGTTACTAGACACTCCTAGCACTGACAGCATCACGTGTTACTAGACACTGCTAGCACTGACAGCATCACGTGTTACTAGACAATGCTAACACTGACAGCATCACGTGTTACTAGACAATGCTATCACTGTCATTATCACGTGTTACTAGACAATGCTATCACTGTCATCATCACGTGTTACTAGACATTCCTAGCACTGATAGCATCACGTGTTACTAGACACTGCTAGCACTGTCAGCATCACGTGTTACTAGACACTGCTAACACTGACATCATCACGTGTTACTAGACACTGCTAGCACTGTCATCACCACGTGTTACTAGACACTGCTAGCACTGACAGCATCACGTGTTACTAGACACTGCTAGCACTGTCAGCATCACGTGTTACTAGACACTGCTAACACTGACAGCATCACGTGTTACTAGACACTGGTAGCACTGTCATCACGTGTCACTAGACACTGCTATCACTGTCAGCATCACGTGTTACTAGACATTGCTAGAACTGTCGTCATCACGTGTTACTAGACACTACTAGCACTGTCATCATCACGTGTTACTAGATACTGCTAGCACTGTCATCATCACGTGTTACTAGACATTGCTAGTACTGTCATCATCACGTGGTAATCGACATTGCTAGCACTGACTGCATCACGTGTTACTAGACACTGGTAGCACTGTCATCACGTGTTACTAGACACTGCTATCACTATCAGCATCACGTGTTACTAGAGATTGCTAGCACTGTCATCATCACGTGTTACTAGACATTGCTAGCACTGTTATCATCACGTGTTAGTAGACACTGCTAGCACTGTCATCATCACGTGTTACTAGACACTGCTAGCACTGTCCTCATCACGTGTTACTAGACACTTCTAGCACTGTCATAATCACGTGGTATTAGACACTGCTAGCACTGACAGCATCACGTGTTACTAGACACTGCTAGCACTGTCATCATCACGCGTTACTAGACACTTCTAGCACTGTCATAATCACGTGGTATTAGACACTGCTAGCACTGTCAGCATCACGTGTTACTAGACACTGCTAGCACTGTCCTCATCACGTGTTACTAGACACTTCTAACACTGTCATAATCACGTGGTATTAGACACTGCTAGCACTGTCAGCATCACGTGTTACTAGACACTGCTAGCACTGTCATCATCACGTGTTACTAGACACTGCTAGCACTGTCATCACCACGTGTTACTAGACACTGCTAGCACTGTCATCATCACGTGTTACTAGACACTGCTAGCACTGTCATCATCACGTGTTACTAGACATTGCTAGCACTGTTTTTTTTTAATGTTAAACCCGTGTGGATCCACCCGGGATCCTAAATATTTCTGAACGTTAAAAAGGTATAATACTTTTTAATTTTGGAACAAATGTCAGTGGTGAAGTTTCCTGTGCACCGTACACAAAAACCCGCATAGGAGAATGAAGGTTATGAAGATGTTTCGGTCCCATTTGTATCATTAACTCTTTACAATAATTATATGTGACTGGTTGATAGTCTGAGTCGGTCTGAAACGTTTTCACCAGCTTCATTGTGTGTTGTTTCAGTCACGGGTATGTGGTTTTTTATCCTTTATAAAGGCGGAGTATTACATCGAAGTGGGGTATTACATCGAAGTGGGGTATTACATCGAAGTAGGGTATTACATCGAAGTGGGGTATTACATCGAATTGGGGTTTTACATCGAATTGGGGTTTTACATCGAAGTGGGGTATTACATCGAAGTGGGGTATTACATCGAAGTGGGGTATTACATTGAAGTGGGGTATTACGTCGAAGTGGGGTATTACATCGAAGTGGGGTATTACATCGAAGTGGGGTATTACGTCGAAGTGGGGTATTACATCGAAGTGGGGTATTACATTGAAGTGGGGTATTACATCGAAGAGAATTATGTGACAGACCTTGAAACCAACGGAATGGTAAGTTGTGTAGGAATACTCGTAGACCTGAGCGTCTAGCAGCAGTGAGAGGCCCTGGTTGATGCCAGCACCACTCAGAACTATACTCGGGATGCTTCCATTCATTCTAGTGGCATTGTTGTGGTTGGCTGCAAGCTTGTCCCTCGGACACACGTCAGATACCTGTGCTTTAGGTTCCCTTGAAAATGAATTAGAGAAAATTATTTTTACAACTAACCCATAGTGTTTGTTGTATGCTGTGCATGACATAGTGTTTGTTGCATGCTTTGCATGACATAGTGTTTGTTGTATGCTTTGCATGACATAGTGTTTGTTGCATGCTGTGCATGCCATAGTGTTTGTTACATGCTGTGCATGACATAGTGTTTGTTACATGATGTGCATGACATAGTGTTTGTTACATGCTGTGCATGACATAGTGTTTGTTACATGCTGTGTATGACATAGTGTTTGTTGCATGTTGTGCATGACATAGTGTTTGTTACATTCTGTGCATGACATAGTGTTTGTTGCATGCTGTGCATGACATAGTGTTTGTTACATGCTATGCATGACATAGTGTTTGTTGCATGCTATGCATGACATAGTGTTTGTTACATGCTGTGCATGACATAGTGTTTGTTACATGCTGTGCATTACATAGTGTTTGTTACATGCTGTGTATGACATAGTGTTTGTTGCATGCTGTGCATGACATAGTGTTTGTTACATGCTGTGCATGACATAGTGTTTGTTACATGCTGTGCATTACATAGTGTTTGTTACATGCTGTGTATGACATAGTGTTTGTTGCATGCTGTGCATGACATAGTGTTTGTTACATGCTGTGCATGACATAGTGTTTGTTACATGCTGTGCATTACATAGTGTTTGTTACATGCTGTGTATGACATAGTGTTTGTTGCATTCTGTGCATGACATAGTGTTTGTTGCATGCTGTGCATGACATAGTGTTTGTTACATGCTGTGCATGACATAGTGTTTGTTGCATGCTATGCATGACATAGTGTTTGTTACATGCTGTGCATGACATAGTGTTTGTTACATGCTGTGCATGACATAGTGTTTGTTACATTCTGTGCATGACATAGTGTTTGTTGCATGCTGTGCATGACATAGTGTTTGTTACATGCTGTGCATGACATAGTGTTTGTTGCATGCTATGCATGACATAGTGTTTGTTACATGCTGTGCATGACATAGTGTTTGTTGCATGCTGTGCATGGCATAGTGTTTGTTGCATGTTGTGCATGGCAGAGTGTTTGTTGCATGCTGTGCATGGCATAGTGTTTGTTGCATGCTGTGCATGACATAGTGTTTGTTACATGCTGTGCATGACATAGTGTTTGTTACATGCTGTGCATGACATAGTGTTTGTTACATGTTGTGCATGACATAGTGTTTGTTAC
The DNA here is from genome assembly GCA_009830355.1 of Cherax destructor. Classification (NCBI taxonomy): domain Eukaryota; kingdom Metazoa; phylum Arthropoda; class Malacostraca; order Decapoda; family Parastacidae; genus Cherax; species Cherax destructor. The sequence goes on from WNWK01014776.1 coordinate 47,425, forward strand.
ATGCTGTGTATGACATAGTGTTTGTTGCATGTTGTGCATGACATAGTGTTTGTTACATTCTGTGCATGACATAGTGTTTGTTGCATGCTGTGCATGACATAGTGTTTGTTACATGCTATGCATGACATAGTGTTTGTTGCATGATATGCATGACATAGTGTTTGTTACATGCTGTGCATGACATAGTGTTTGTTGCATGCTGTGCATGACATAGTGTTTGTTGCATGCTATGCATGACATAGTGTTTGTTACATGCTGTGCATGACATAATGTTTGTTGCATGCTGTGCATGGCATAGTGTTTGTTGCATGCTGTGCATGGCAGAGTGTTTGTTGCATGCTGTGCATAATATTTACAAGGTTTATTGTAAACATTTTAACTCGTGAACTAAATCTCACACTCAACAAAAGTTGATAAGAGTCTTATAAATCTATAGGTTTTTTTTCTGAAAAAAAATCTTAAGACCAGAGTATTAATTGTTTATAATTTTTGAAACATAAATGTGAAACAAAAGAAACAATTCATGCACGAATATTTAGGAGAAATTGCAAAAATTATTGTATAAACGAACATAATTACTTTCACTTGATTAATTAAACTTTGGTCTTCGTCACAAACAAATTATAATTTGTAGTCCTGCCTGATCCACATCTGATTTAATTCTCCTCATTAACTTCACATTATCTGCAAACAGGAACGACACTTCTGAGTCTATCCCTTAAGTCATGTCATTCACATATACCAAGAATAGCACTGGTGCCAAGACTGACCCCTTTGGGATCCCGCTCGACTCAGGCGCCCACTGTGATAACTCATCACGTACCATGATTGGCTGTGAGCGTGTGTGTGTGTGTGTATGTGTGTGTGTTATTGCTCACCAAGTTGCTCACCTAGTTGTGGTTGCAGGGGTCGATTCATAGCTCCTGGCCCCGCCTCTTCACTGGCCGCTACTGGGTCACTCTCCCTGCGACATGAGCTTTATCATACCTCTTCTTAAAGCTATGAATGGATCCTGCCTCCACTACATCGCTTCACAAACTATTCCACTTCCTGACCACTCTGTGACTGAAGAAATACTTCCTAACATCACTGTGATTCATCTGAGTCTTCAGCTTCCAACTGTGTCCCCTTGTTGCTGTGTCCCATCTCTGGAACATTCTGTCTCTGTCCACCTTGTCAATTCCTCTCAGTATTTTATATGTCGTTATCAGGTCCCCCCTATCTCTCCTGACATCAAGTGTCGTCAGGTCGATTTTCTTTAACCTCTCCTCGTAGGCCATACTCCTTAGCTCCGAGACTAGTCTTGTTGTAAACCTTTGCACTTTCTCTAGTTTCTTTACGTGCTTGGCTAGGTGTGGGTTCCAAACTGGTGCTGCATACTCCAATATGGGAACAACGTACACAGTATACAGGGTCATGAACGATTCCTTATTAAGAGGTCGGAATGCTGTTCTTAGGTTTGCTAGGCGCCTGTATGCTGCAGCAGTTATTTTGTTGATGTGCACCTCAGGAGATGTGCCTGGTGTTATACTCACCCCAAGATCTTTTTCGTTGATTGAGGTTTGTAGTCTCTGGCCCCCTAGACTGTACTCCGTTTGCGGTCTTCTTTGCCCTTCCCCAATCTTCATGACTTTGCACTTGGTGGGGTTGAACTCCAGGAGCAAATTGCTGAACCAGGCTTGCAGCCTGTCCAGATCCCTTTGTAGTTCTGCCTAGTCCTCGTCCGATTGAATTCTTCTCATCAACTTCACATCCTCTGCAAACAGGGACACTTCGGAGTCTATTCCTTCCGTCATGTCGTTCACAAATACCATAAACAGCACGGGTCCTAGGACTGACCCCTGTGGAACTCCACTCGTCACCAGCGCCCACTCTAGCACCTCGCCACGTACCATGACTCGCTGCTGTCTTCCTGACAGGTATTCCCTGATCCATTGAAGTTCCTTCCATGTTATCCCTCTTGGTCCTCCAGCTTTTGCACTAATCTCTTGTGTGGAACTGTGTTAAACGCCTTCTTACAGTCCAAGAAAATGCAATCTACCCACCCCTCCCTCTCTCTTGTCTTACTGCTGTCACCCTGTAATAGAACTCCAGCAGGTTTGTGACACAGGATTTCCCGTCCCTGAAACCGTGTTGGCCGTCGTTGATAAGCTCATTCCTTTCTAGGTGCTCCACCACTCTTCTCCTGATAATCTTCTCCATGACTTTGCATACTATACATGTCAGTGACACTGGTCTGTAGTTTAGTGCTTCATGTCTGTCTCCTTTTTTAAAAATTGGGACTACATTTGCTGTCTTCCATATCTCAGGTAATCTCCCTGTTTCGATAGATGTGATGAATATTGTTGTTAGGGGTACACATAGAGCCTCTGCTCCCTCTCTCAGGACCCATGGAGAGATGTTGTCCAGCCCCATCGCCTTTGAGGTATCTAGCTCACTCAGTAGCCTCTTCACTTCTTCCTCAATTGCATATATTGTGTCCAGCACTTGGTGGTGTACCCCACCTCTCCGCCTTTCTGGAGTCTCTTCTGTGTCCTCTGTGAACACTTCTTTGAATCTCAAGTTGAGTTCCTCACATACTTCGCGGTCGTTTCTTGTGATCTCTCCTCCATCCTTCCTTCCTTAGCCTGATCACCTGGTTCTTGACTGTTGTTTTCTTCCTGATGTGGCTGTACAACAGCTTTGGGTCAGATTTGGCTTTTGGTCCTATAT